>VYZQ01047324.1:0-15945 GCA_013400655.1 Mystacornis crossleyi | reverse complement strand
TGGTCCTCCTCAGAAGGTCCAGTGGTGGTTGTGTAGTCCTTGTGCTCTGGCAATCCAGTGGGAAAGGCTGCTGTGGTGTTAAAGATCTCAGTTTATATTCAGCATGGAATGCTTGGTTCCTCCCCCTGGGCGGAGCATCTCACAGTGGGATTGTGAGTCATTGGCAAGGCCTTGATGGGCCATTAACAGGAGATAGTCCAGGAGGGAGTTATCCGTGAGTCATGGGGAAAGGCATTGACAGGCTCGTTAACAGACGATAATCCAGAGGGAGGAGGCGGGGAGCACTGCCCCACATGGTTTCAACAGCTCATGAAGATTGTGATAGAATACATAGTTTGGGGCACATCTTACACTGTAACCTAGGACATTGTGTCACTTCTCCTTTTGGAAATCATTGTGGGTTTATTTTTTAAATCTTCCAGTGGGCATTGCTACCAACAGCCTTACAGCTAATTAGTGTTATTGTGGGAAAGTTCCAGAATCCAGGGGTTTAACCCCTTCCCAGGAAAGGCCAGGCCTGACTCCCAGAAGTGATGCCTGAGGTGATAAATTATCTGCAATTACTCTTCCTAAGTACTGTTATTTACATTATTAATGTTTATCCCTGTTCCAAGAATCACACCCATCCACTCATTTATGTCTCTGAATAACAGAACCACCTCAGAGGGAAGGGACCTAGAACCTATTAAAAAATAGAGAGGTGAAATATATTTCTAGATACAGAAAAACATATAATAAATAAAGAGAACTGGGGAATTCCAGAGGCAAGGAAGGAGGAAAGAAAAGTCAATAAATCTTCAGTAGAGCTGTCAGCCAAGTGCTCCAGCCACCGAAGGGATGGAAAGACACCTTTCCTTTGATAAGAGCTGCTCCAGAATTCCCTTCAAAAGATGGGAACACAGGAATGGAGGCAGATGCAGAGAACAGCCACAGCACCGGCGCCACGTCCCTGCCATCCCCACGAAGTGCCAGCAGAGGTGACACCTGAGGGGCTAGCGTGGCACCTCCCACAAGTCTTGCTCCATCGGCTCCCGGAGCTGCTGTACTGCAGATAAAAGCAGAACATCAGAGATCCATCCCTGGGAAATTAATTTCCCCAGCAAAGCTGGATGGGACTGGGGAGGCAGCAGCCAATTAATGAACCATCAAACTTAAAAACCTCCCTCCACAATGTTCCCCTCTCCTGCCTCCAGCCAACATGGTAATTTTGTCTCATTTCTACATTTTCGTGCCATTGATGCATGTGCCTCCCCTTAATGAGATGTAAATGTGTTACCAGTTTGTGGATTTGTTTAATTGCAGGATAGCTAACTGTGATCAGCCAAAAGGTTCTTTTTTAGATTTATTTCTTTAGCACATATGCCAGGCATTTTAAGGATCCTTTTCTCCAGCTAAAAGAAGAAGGGGAGCATTGTCTATTTTCCTGTTACGTTCAGGGTTCTGTCGCAAAGAAACCATCTGCTTTTCCATGTGTTTGCTACTGAACTGAAAAGATTTCTGCCATATTTCAAGTGTTTGAAATAACTCTGAATGCCTCCTGTTTGAGTCGGGTTCCTGAGTTGTACTATGATGCTGGGTCTGAGCGGACACCAGAAACACCCTCCAAGCACTTTAAATGGCTTTTCTCACTCACCTCCCACAAAGGATTTTAAATGCATGAAATATTTGGGTACTAAACTGAGTAAGAAGAGAGCCGTCATTACCTAGTCTAAGTCCAAATAAAATCTCCTAAAGCTTGAAGGAAATACTGACTGATTTTAGTGCCTTTAACTCACTACCACTTCAGAGTTTGCCCAAATATAGGAGAGCAGTAAGGAGCCTCCTAAATCTCAGCAAAACCTTGGAAGTGCAGCTAAAAGTTATTTTGCCCTGCAGTGCCTTCCTTGCCAAGGAGGATGACACAGAAAAGGCCCGGCTTGATTTGCAGGTCTTAAGACCATTGGAAGGGAGCAAATCAAACAGAAACTCAGGGTCATTTCCTCAAGGGCATATTTCAAACCAGAACCAGGCAGCAAAAGCAAGAAGTTCTGGTTTTGCAGAACCCAGAGATAAAGTCTCCCCCTCTGCTGCTCCTTAACAGCAATTAGTCTGCCGAGAAAGTGCAGCTCTTTTGGCGTTTAACTACTGTATAAATAATACAATAATTTTCAAAATTTCTTTAACATTCTGATTTCCATCAGTTTTAGGGCACTTCACGCTGCTTTTACCACCTGTCTTCGTGAAATGACTCACCCAGATAACTCATGGAGGCTGGCACATATAAATTTCCCCTCAACGTCTCGGTCAAGATCTAAAGCAGCAGAATTTACATTGGCACAGGCAGATTCATCCTTCTGCTGGAACCATCGATTCCAGTCACCAGAACCAGCCTCAGGAAATCAAGGGTGCCTTTCCCACCCTGATGTCCTGTAGGACAATTTCAGGGTATCTCTTGCCTGCAAAGGACTCCTGCAGGAACAGCAGACTTATATTTACACCTCTATGGGGTTTTTTTTTCGATTAGAAGGGCCAAATTACGATTCTGGACTACACATATTTGGGGAAGTTTCATCTCCGGCCAAATTTGTCTGGAAGACCCCCCTCAAGAACCTGCCTCCTGGTGAATGCCATCTCCATGGGAGGAGTGAACATCTGGCTGCACAAGTCACTTGTTTGCATCCCCCAAAAAGGAGTGGGAGGTGTTTTCAGCTCCAGCTGCCTTTCGCTCCATCACAAACACACACACAGGGGATCAGCGTGTCCCAGGGCCAAGGGCAGCCCTCCTCTCAGCCGCTGTCAGTTACAGCTAAAACACTGGTAATAAAGTGAAGGGAAGTGACAGCAGGGAAAAAATTTAGCCTTTAACTGACAATTATTCTGTAAAAAGCCACTTACCTTCTGCTGCTCGGTGTGTCATTGCTCATTTGAGTCTGGCGATGACACCTCCCCATGTGCCATTAATGTCCCAGCCGTGAAGAGGGATTTATGTAGGGTGTGCCCCAGGGAGTTACAGCCCCGTGGCTGTGGGCAGGGAAAGAATTTGGAAGACCCTGTTCATCCTCTCAGCTCCCACCCCACCCAACCCTGAGCATCCAGAAGGGATCAGGCAACTCCCTGTTGTCCCCTTTTCCCTACAGCACAGTCTGGCTTTATTGATGCATTTCAGCAGAAAATATTACCTGAGAGGATCCCAGCATTCCACAAATTACCGTGTTGGAATTTTTCTTTCTGGAGCAAAACAGGATCTCTTCTACAACACTGGGAAAACGAGGAAAACAACCTACCAGCAAATGGAAATGTCCTGTGTAAAGCAAAAATGTTATGCTGTAACATAAGGGAATTCTGTGAAATAATTTTGTGAAAGAAATTATATGAAATAATTGTTTTTTTCCAGGACATGATTCCTGCAGCTGCAAAAGTGGAACTAGCATGGAACTGGGTGGGCTTCCACCTTGTGACAGGAAGGGCTCAGCTCTCTACCACTACTTTTCTTGTGTTAGATGTTGACCTAGATCTTCTCCCTTCCTTTCTGATAATCCAAACTGACCTTAAACAGCCCAGGATTTCAAATAACAAATAGTGATCTTAAAATTATGGTGACGATAAAAGACAGAATATATCATAAATCAAGGAGTCTTGCAATAAGCTCAAGTTATCTTGAAGCGAGAATTTCTCATCCTATCATCCTGGCACCTCCAAGTTCAGCTTTGATGTAGAAACAGATGAAATTCTGCTTCCACTGCAAATGAAGATCAGGCAGGATTCAAAGCACACCAACAGGCAACTTCCATGGAAAACTGCTCCTTAATTTGCTGATCACATGGAAGATGTCCCTGCCCATGGCAGAGGTTGGAATTTAACTGTTTTAAGGCCCCTTCCAGCCCAAACCAGTGTGGGATTAGGAGGAGAGGGGCAACTAGTCCCTAACTGAATTCAGAGTTGACCTTTGCAGAGATCTAGTCCGATGACAGATGAATTTCCTTTAGTTTAATGTGAATCAAGACGAAAAATGGAAAACAGTACTTATGCAAATGAGAGAACTGAGCGAAAGCTTTACAAATGAGATACCATTTTCTCACCAGCCGAGATGCAGCTGATTAGAAACAGCACTGTGATTGATGCCTCCATCCTTCCACAGACCTGAAATGCCCCCTCCGCGGGACACCCCAGAGCTGTAGCCTGGCAGGGGAGAGGTGCCCTGAGCGAGGAGAAGGAATTCTGCGGAAACACCTATGGGACATGGGGTGAAGACCGGAAAGGGAGCGTTGGTGAGGAGGCTGAGAGGAGGCTCTTTAGGGTCTGCAGCTACTCCAGAGGGGTAGCTCCAATCTCTGCTCCTTGTGACAAGGGACAGGGTCCTGGGAATGGCTGAAGCTATGTAAGGGGAGAGTTAAGTTGGACATTTGGGTATTAGGAAAATGTTCTTCTCCCAGAGGGTGCTGGACACTGGCTAGGCTCCCCAGGGAATGGGCATGGACCCGAGGCTGACAGAGTTCCAGGAATGTTTGGACATCGTACCCAGGGATGCACAGGGTGGGACTGTTGTGTCTGTGCAGGGTCAGGCGTTGGATTTGATGGTCCTAGTGTGTCCCTTCCAGCTTAGGATATTCTGAAGTAAAATGTAGAGGAGGATTTTCTGCAAGAGTGAGCAGAAAAGATTTGTAGGCAAGGTGAGCATGTGTGGTGAGGACTGTACTGCTACGCAGAGGTTAGGATGTGGGGTTTGAGAAGTATATGATGGAAGGAAAGCCTCCAAAACCTCCCTGAGCATGCAGGTTTTAAGGATTTTATGATAGAAGAAAAGCCTCAAAAACGTACCTGAGCACGTGGGGTTTAAGGACACTGTAATAGAAAACAGCCTCACACTTCACCTGGATCCACTCCAAGAAAACCTTGTGGGAACATGGAAAAGAGTGTTTGGTATTCTCTGGATTTTTTTTAAGTTTTGTGCTAGAATAAAGCCAGCGCTCCAAACCTAAGAGGGAGCCAGGAGAGCGGCACGGAGAGCCGTTCCACCAGCAAGATGAGAGGGAAAAGGGCCACAAAGCCAGGCTGGGTGTGACATCGGGGCAGAGGTGTGGGTTGAGTTCTGGAAATGCCTCAAAAGCAAGACGACAAAGCGGAGGCCGTGGGCTGAGCTTTGTGGGATATGCATGCTCTGGCAGAAGGTGATTCATAGGTACTGTCACAGCGGCACTGGGATTTGCCACCTTTCATTCTCTAAACGTGCTGAACGGTCTGAGAGGATGTCTCTTTGCTCCCGCCTGTGCACGAGCTCTGGCAGAGTGTTAGCTCCTTAATTCTTACATCCACTGAAGAAGATTTAAAATAGTTATGTTTAGGAAAGGAATAGAGAAGCAGGTTGATAACAGCATTCCTGGCTTCGCTGGCTCTACCCAGCAAAGTGCTTTCATCCCTTCTTGCAGTTATTATATTCGGCTTTTAATACATTTTTATACAAATATTTGTCAAATGCAGAAGCACAGCCATTCAGAACAATAAAAGCAGCATGTCCTGCAGGCCCGGGGGTAGGGTGCCACATTACCTCAGGATTTCCATGCATATTTACATTAAATTCCTAAAGATTTAAATCGCTCCAGACACAGGGTGATTGCGGAGCAGAATCTGTTCCCCTGCTGGTTGTTCTTCCAGCACGGCAAAGTCATGGATAAATAAGCACTTGAAAAGTATCTGAATTAAGGGAAGTTTTCGACTGCGATGTGCTGACCCGTGGTTTTCAGTGATGTAGCTGGACGTTTCTGAGGCCAGAGGGGAGGAGGGCTCAGCAGGGGAGAGAGATATTGCTGAGAAGGTTTGTCCTGTTTTGCCCCTTTTTTTTCTTTCCTTTTCTCCCAAAAGCATATCCTCCTGTGATCGATCACACAGAGGGTTCGGCAAAAAAGGAACCTTAATGCAAGGCTTTATGGCTCCTGCTTCATGTGACAGCTCCTCTCTCAGCAACCGTGTCCAGCTCGCACCGTGACCCTGCACAGGGCATTTGGCACAAGTCTTGATGCTGATGCTTTGTGGATAAATCACCCTCCCAGACTTGTTTTGGAAGGCGTAGCACTTTTGGAGGTGTGCAGTGGAGCCTGTGAGGGTGGATCAAACCAAAGATGGGAACTTGCAGACCCTCTCTCTCGGAGCTCTCCTAGCACACCAGACCTGACCCTTGGAGCCTGAGAGCAGCTCTGAGGAGATCTTACACACAGGGGTTATTGCCACAGACACCTGCACTAGAATCCAGGCTAGAAATGCTCAATTTCAGCACAGCTGCCACTGGCTGCAACACAGCCTCAACCACCACAAGAACTTCTGCTATTCCTCCTCTGAATCCAAACTCTGAAGAGGAGCTGCTCCAGAGCCTCCCTCCCATGTTCTTTCCTGGCATATCTTCTCAGCAGCTGGAGCCCTTTTCTCTTTCCGCTTCCAAGGGACGGTTATACTAGTGTGGAATTTGCATTAATCTGAACAGGTAATGCCCGGGACTCTCCTCGGACCTTGCTCGCTGTTGAACCCGTTTTAAAATCAACCCGTCTCCTTTTTACATTGCTCTGTGCTTGAGTTTTTTAATTTTTCATTTTCTTTTAAAGCACTGAGGAACCCCATCCCTGAATCCCATCCGTGAATCCTATTCTGCTCAAACCACAAGATGATAAAGCTGTTTTTCCCTGCAGCCCTTTTCAACACATCATTTAGCAGCTTTCTTCTAACATGCTCTGAAAACCCTCTCTTAGCCCAGGTGGAGGGGCAGGGAAGGAGGATCTGGTGGGACTAGGAACTGAAATCTGTCTTGGTTTAAATAGCTCAAGGTCAGTTAGGGACGGGAACACAACAGCAGTTTTCTGGAGACTTCATTCAATGAATTGTTGATTGAAAAAGCGCTCTCAGATCCCCATGAAGGAAAATCTGGAAGAAATGTTTTTCAAAAGGAGGACAACGGGTTGATTGTTGATGATTTCAATAAAGCAGGAAAAGGCACATTAGGAGGCTGGTCATGAAGGTAAAAAAGGAGGTTGGTGTGTTGCTCTTTAGTGCTTTCCTAAAATTAATTACATTACTGTGTTTGCTTTCATTGCAACTTTCTAGTTAATTGCAATTACCCCTGAGCTGAAGAGAGGTGCCCTGCTCCTCCTCCAGGTACCTGCAATTATCAAGAGATAACCTAGGGATGGGTAGGAGATGCAGTAGTGGTTGAGCTGAGCCAAGCCAGCCCAGGCCGGGTTTGCTCTGCTCATAACCCGGGAGCAAAGTGGGGATTAACTCTCCGAAGATATCCAACCGATTCTTTCACAAGGGCGGGGTGGAAGTCAGAGTAAAAGGGCAGACAACCTGATCCAGATTGTGGTGAAACCACTGACAGCTGTGCTGTGGTTTTCTTTTCGGCTGGGGTTGAGCCGAAACTCGTAAAAATTCAGTTTCTGTGAAGAGAGTAAAAAAGGGGTTTTACCATTTTCCCTTTCTGTATTCTCCCATTTCCTTTGATATTCCTCTCCTCTTTCGCAAGCTATTGATTCTCATCTTGTCTTTTATTTACTGTCAGCACGCTAATTTTTCAGGAATCTTATGCTGAAATGCCATTCTGTTTTCTGCATTCACAGCCTTTAAATAAAGAGGAGGCTTCGCAACTCCCTGTGAAGGTGCCTGCCAGTTGGCCAGACTCTGTTGGGGTTTATAAGGCAGGACAAAAGACGGCATGGCAGGAGTGCTCTTCCAGCACTGGGTGTTGCTTTGCTTTCATCACACAAATATCCAGCCAGCTCAGAAAATGATGGCAAGGACATTTTGGGCTAAAACCCCCAGGATATATCAGGCAGATTAGTACGTTTCATTGAGGACTTCAGGAGTCTTTCCACAGTGTCAAGTCAGGGAGAGGGTCTTATCTCCATGTCCTTAAGGACTTAAACTACCAAGGAGTTCTGCTGCTCCATTTGGAACGTCCAGAAGAGAGAAGGGCTGAATGCCAGGTACTTAACTTGAAATTGAGTGGTCATGGTGTGAAACACTGCAAAACCAGCTCTCCCTCTAGCCTCCAGTTTATCCTCCCTCGCCAGCATGAGGTAATGCAAATCCCTGGGGGAAACACACTTGAGGAAGAGAAAAGGCTGGATGCGCCAAGGTGAATGGAAGGAGAGAAAAGCAAAAGGAGGTGATAACGCTTTGATGGAAGCAAGTCAGTCTTTAATGCCAGACGGACGTCTCTTCGTTCTCCTTAGGCTCAGTTATATCTCCAGTCTATGCTGAAGATTGCAAGTGGAGCTGGAAGCAGATGATCTCTGAAAGCAGTTAGCTGCTGGCAATCAAACCCCTAGTGTTTGGAAACTGCAGTAACAAAGTCATGTGGTTATTATCTCTTTGCTTTGGTCGCTGACCCAAAAATGGCACTGAAAAATGGGAGTAGATTGTACTAAGAGAAAATAGGAGGTGGCTGTCAAAAAATAAATAAAACAAAGTGGCGAAGCCATTTTTAATTAAATGTAATGATGAACTATTTGGCTCATTCTTGTAGATTGTTCCTAAGCACTGCTTCTCACTTTCTTGCCATTGCTTTGTGCCTGTGGATCGGATAAAGTTAACTCACTGATTCAAACAGGAGGCTGTTCCTGGTGATATCTTGTGTGATCAGCAGGAGTGGCAGCTAGGAACTGTGCTGCTTCTCCCTCCAGTCAATTCTCAGCAGTTGGGTGGTCATAAACACAATAAGAACTGTGAGATTTGGGTTACCTGGCTGCCCACTGGTGTGCTCAAGCAGAGAGGAGAGCATTGGAAATTGAAAATTCCAGGGTTCATGAGAGGCATAGATACATAGCTGAAGAAAAACAGGAATGGGTCAGGAGGTAATGACCATAAGTGAGCCTCTGCTCAGGCAGAAGTGGAAAAAATCGGAGTAAAATCCAGGGTTTAGCGCAAAATTTGTCAAACAACAGCCCAAAAACGCTGAGCTTTTTCTCCGTGTGCCATGCAAATGACGGCCAACACTGGAATGTTTTTTATGGGAGAGGAACAGCCAGGAACCTGTAGGTGGATTGGGAAACGGAGCTGCCACTACAGAGATCTGCAGCTCCGTCCCAACAACTCAACAGGTCGTGCCTTGATTTCCCTAGGAAAAATAAATTAAAGCAGTAAAAAATTGAGCTGTGTAAATAACTAGCGTTTACAGGCAGCAGTGTATTGAAAAGCAGGAAGAACAATTTGGGGGAAAACAGCATTTGTTATTTTCCCAGGGGTGGAGGGAAAAAAAAGGAGTACATATATGTTTTAGTTTGAATGAAACATTGATTTGTTTTGGAAGAAGGAAGGAAGAGGGTGAGCCATTTTTACAATTTAGCATATTCAAAAAATAAAAGATCTTAGGGATGGAAAAGAGAAGAGGTTACTGTAATATGAGAAAAATGTCCAGGATAGGGTCCATTTTTTCCTAATATGTTTTCTTTAGTTGAAACAATTCACAAATTTTTCAACTCTCCCTGTCCCTCTGCAGGTGTGTCAATAAAATCTTTTCTAGCACCGCCTCCCTTGGCTGTTAAGACAATTTTCTCCCAGGAGCAGCAGTTATTTAGTGCCAGAAGAGGTTATTTATTTAATCTCTGTGTCTACGTAGAGGGGAGAGGCTCAGCTATTTCAGAGCACAATCTCAGGCTCAGCCAGAATCCAAAGACATCAACAATTTTTGTCCCCACCCGAGGATTCCTGCGAGCCCCGGTGGCTGCAGGACCTGATAATGGATCATTATTCATGCTGAAGGGGTCTGTGGTCTCTAGTTATGTATTTCAGATATGATGTATTTTTTTCATGTTTTCTGGAATCTGCACTTGAAGGACGAGCAGCTTTTGAAGTGGAACAAGGTCAGATCTGGTGACCTTTGTAGGTATTTTTTCCTTGGTTTTTTTCCCCCTTCTTCTCCTTTATTTTTTGACAACATGATGGAGGACTTTTCTGTGTAATTCTTTCTCAGCAGGAGAGGGATAAGCGAAAGGCTCCCACGTGTCAGGAGCATTTGATTGGCTGCGAGATACCATTGATCAGCTGAGACACCCGGAATTGTTTCTTCCAGCATGTCAGAGAGAAGGAAGAAAAGTACACCCCAGGTTTGAGAAAAGACCCTTCCAAGTAATAAACCTCCAGGGTCATGTGTCTGAGGCAGTTAAATGAGCTCTTCAGTCTTGTGGTCAGTGGTTTTGTGGAATCAGCTCATTCCAGTTCAGCCGCATTGCTGTGAAAGTTTATTCCTATGGCTGAGGCGGCGAAGGCAGCTGGATGGCTTCAAACAGAAAAATGCTCTGGGAGAAGGTGTCCTCATGTTTAGGGCTGGCAGACCAGGCATGCAAACCCCAATTTTAAGTGAACCTGGTGGAAGAGTCCCAGAATCCCAGTCTGGTTCAGGTTGGAAAGGGCGTTAAAACTCATCTCGTTCCAGAATCCAGGCACTGATGGTGATTTATGGCCTACTAAATACTGGGTAGGGGAAGAAAAATGAGCCAGCTGCGGGAAGGTGCAAACTCAGGGCCAAATGTGTAATTTGGAGAGTGCATGAAAAGTGAATATATGACTGTGAGATATAAGGACGGTTTGGAGTGACTTTTTAACAAGGCCTGAGTAACTGGGGCTGAGCCTGAAGTCCTTCATCTCTCCAGCCAAAATAAATGTTTCCCCAGATTGAAAGGAATCAGGAAGCAGTGTTCATATCTCCCAAAAGAAGAGGTGTTCCAGGGACCCTGTGGTGCTTTCCATGGGTTAAAATACCCTGGCTCAGTCTGTATCACTCTGTGACTGTTGGATGCGCAGCATCGGGTAGGGAAATATCTGGAAAGACCTGAAAGGTTCTAAGAAGTCCTGGCTATAAAAAAAAGGGCTCTGAGAACCAAACTTGGCATTTCCCATCTCTAAATAAATGCATCTTGTGCTCATGGGACATCAGCTGGCAGGAGAACAGTGAGAACGGAGGAGAGGACAGGTACTTGAGAAGCAGTGCAGGAATTTATCCAGTCCCTCTGGTCTCAAGCACTTTTGATGTGGTCCTGGAATTATCTCTGGCTAGGGCTCTGGAACAAGGCGTCAGTTCAGTCCTGCAAACTGCTGCTTCCTGCAGAAAATTAATAAGGAGTTCTCGGATTCGGCCCTGCATCTGACCTGAGCAGCTAAATGGGTTACAGTAAGTTTTAACAATCGCCCTAGTTTTCCCTCTAATAGGCAATTTTTCTGCCTAATTTGCAGAACAAGCAAAAAGATATTATGTAAAATTTAGCAGCAGCAATTGACTCTCATTAGAGATGGGGAGCAGCAGACTGTTTTGGAAGGGGGAAGGTGCCTCCAAATTGTCATTAACAAGCCTGATCTTCCGGGTTTTTGTGCTGACCCCTGCTCTGAAAAAATTCAGCCACGGAACCATCAGCATTTCTCTGCTATTCTCAAAAGAGCTGCTCACACCCGGGTTGGGAAGTCCTGGACCAGGAAGAGTTCTGCTGGAAGCCTGGTCCAGGCTGCGTGAAGTGCCTAAAAATTGCAGCGCTAATACCGCAGGGCCCGAATATGGATTTCTTCCAATGTGACAGAGCTCAGCTCCAGTGGACTTTCTGTGTTCGTGGGTGTTGGAGTGCAGCTCCTTGCTGGCAATATGAGCTGGACTGTGCCCATGGGATAGAAGCGATTTTGGAATTTAAAGCCCATGGGATAAAGGTAAATTTGGACTTCAAACCCCATGCATGACCCAGTGCGGCTCTGGACACTCCTGTCTGTGTTTAACATTTTTAATCAGTGCTATATTTACTGATACACTCAAATCTTAATATTCTCAGCACTCTTTTCTCCCAAATCTGGCAAAAAGTTGTTGTCCATAATTCCTGGAGCCTGGAGCACAGAGTACAGGGAAGATGCTCATGTTTTCTTCATATTGCAGCAGCATTTTTTCTCCAGTTGGAAGCAGCTGTGCCTTGCCCTGCGTAGGGGACAGGTAAATCGTAATATTCCTTCCTAAGAGAGGCATAAGGGACATGGAAATTATTGCTGAAACACTCAAATGGATATATTTTTCCTTCCCTTTTCGCCCCATAATAAGTATTAATTATAAATGAAGGTTCACTGCAGCAGAGGGGATTATAATTAATTTATATTTGAACTATATAATATTTAACTACCATCTGCTTTTCATTGCAACAGAGTGTATTGTGAGTTTTCTTGGCTGCCAGCAACTCACATAAACCCACTACAAAGCTTTGCATCCATTAATCCAGCACCAAGGACAGCAGCAGGCAGATAAAACCTGGAGGGAAAAGTGAAAGAATCTGTTTAACTTGAAGTCAGGGACCTGACGCTTGAATCAGACCTCAACCTAACATGAGAAATGCAGAGAGGCTCACATCAATTGACAAGGGGACGTTTACCTTCAAATCCATGCTTGAAAAAGCCTGGAAATGAGAATTTATCTCTCTCTTCTCTCTTTGCTTTAAAATTCAGAAAAGTTAAAATATATATGAAAGCAGAATAATTTTGTGCTGTTCAAGGTGCCCATAGCAAAAGGAAGGCAGTGCTGACCATGGGGAGAAGCAGAAATATTTCATTCCTGACCTGAAGGAAAATAATTTACTTTCCTGATCCTCTCTCCTTTTCCAGCATCACCTACTCCGTTTTCTGGGACGAGAGGTTCTCCAAGACAGGTATTATATTTATCTAGGTAGGCTAGACATTCTCAAACTCCATCATAGGATAAGTGTCAAATAAGACATACCTCGTATGGTATTAAAAGCATAAATGTTAAGTTGATAACTTTTAGTTGGCACTTCCTAACTTCTCACATGAACTACTCAGATCCCCTTCTTTGCCATCTTTTTGTGGTAGGAAGTCTTTGTTTCTTTACAATCCCTGACACTTTCCAGCTCTGCTGACTTCTCCACGCTCTCCCCTATGCCTGGGAACAGAACAGGAAAACCTTTTTAGTGCAGAGAGCAGCTCCACCCCATCTACCCCAGCCTCAGCATGCAGAAAAGGGCAGCTTTGTTTTGTCAGGGACTCCAGCAAACAGCGCGACATGTACTGTGATCATCTGAGAGGAAAGGTCACACCCAGGCTTTCTCTGCCACCCCCTGCTTCTTCTCCTGCTCTGCCAATGTGTGCCAAGGCCACCGGAACTGCAGCAGAAGTCAGGGACAAGCGACATAAATAATGTTAGTTCACCCAGGGAAAGTAAGAATTTGGTATCTGGAGCTTTGGTTTGAGGTTGTCTCTCAGAGCAATTAAAACCTACAGAGAAAATATTCATGGCTGATCCAGGTAACGGCCATGATATTAATTATTATCTTCTTCGTTTATTTTCACGAGTGCCTAGGGATGCTTTGGGTTGTAAACCAGTATTCCCACTTTGTTCTTGCTTCTTTTAGAGGCACCACACAACAACTTCCCCTGGGGAGCACAGGGCTGCTGCCGTCTCCCTGGGCCAGGCAATCCATCATTTATGGAAGGGTTGGAGATTTGGATTCCCACAGTTTACCTCTGCTGTGCAGTGTCCCAGCAGGGTGGGGTGACTAAAAACCTGTTCTTGTCCCGTACTGGGAGCTGACAAGAACCAGGAACAAGCTTAGGAGACGCCAGTGCCCCTCACGTTGAAGAGCTCAGCTGACTGAGGGAGTTTCATGTCAGCACTTCTGCCTTCCCCCGAGGGCTATTAAAAGCCATGCTGACGGTGCAGTTGGGATTTGTCTACGGCACATCTGGATGTACTCAAAACTATCTTTGTACTACGGAGCTGGGGCACCAAAACCCAGCAGAGCTGCAACAGCACAGCCCTCGGTGAAGTCATCAGGACTTTCTGAGCCCCTGGAAAATGAGCTGCCACTCAAGTGCTGCTGTCCTCAGCTCCTGTCCACTTCAGATGAAGCAACCTGTGTCCCTGTCACCCCGTGGCTGTGCAGAAATGTTCCCTGTGTTGGAGCGCCCATCTGCCTGTTCTTGGCTTCGCGGCTATTTCAAGACTGTGCTGAAGACACTGGTAGCCACTTCAGGGAACGCTGATTTGCTTCCAAGGACTTTCTTACACAATTCATACTCACTTTAGCCGTAAAATTAACAGATTCTTTTATTCTACAGGCTGCATCATCTAGGAGGACACACCCAAAGGCCGGGAGCAGCTTTACTCTCAGCAGAATGACACCTTGGCAGTATAAAATCTCTGCTAGGATTTTACTAGAGGTGTTCGCTGAGAAGGAGAAGCCCTGAACACGCTGTCCCGGCACTGTTTGACATGAGATGTAGAATAGTGGGTTCCGATTTGGGAGCAGCAAGAATAAAGTCCTTTCCCAGGGAATGATGTGGGAAATGGGGATCTGGGGGCAGAATTACATTGCTGCTAAAATATAGAAAAGTCATTCAGGGTGTGTCGTGACACTGCATTTATTAAAGCCTGATAACGCTTCCTCCCTGCACACCCCACAGTGTGACTCAGCCGAGTGAAAAATACCCACAGAAACCACTTCGTTTATGCTCTCTGAATTCCTACATGGTCACAGAATATAAATCTTGAGGGGGGAGATCAGAAATGGAATCCAGGAATCCCTCCTGGGAAACAGGAGAGAGACCCACTGTAACAGGCTCAGTGGGGGAGAGGCATTTGCCCCCTTCATTGCATCTGACTCCGCCTCTGAGATAAAAGACCTTTTCGAGAAAGCACCGGGGTGAAAATATTTTAGTTTGTTGCAGCTTTGCTATTGCCAGCCTCACTAATCTCTGCGCTGATGTCACCAGCAGTGGCCCGATTACTGTTATTTATAGTGTTTGTGCCATGGGCTTTTGTAGTGGTCAAGGTTCTATCTGTGGCCTGAACGAAAGGAAGAGCAGATCCAAAACTCCCAGGGATGCATTTCCCAGGCTGGAGTGTCTCCACGGTCTTCACATCACACCTCAGCTCTTTGCGTCTCCCCCGTGCTCCTCTCTGTGCTCCAGCAAGCTGAGCCTTCCTGAGCCTCATTTTGGTTATTTAGAACTTGGTTTAACAAACGCAGTAAGTCATGAGAGCAATTAAATCCAATAACGGCGCTCCAGGCGAAGGCAGCTTTCAAAGCCAGATGCAAACGCAGCCAACCAGAAACCAAAAATATTTTAGCACTGAGAGAACAGGCAATTATTCTCCCGTCCGAGTAACAGAATTTTCAGTATGTGCACCTTAAGTGCTCTTTCAGGACAGCCGGGCTCCGTTTTTTGCTAGAAACGGGGAGACGCAGTGTTGTTTCAAAACCCAAGCCTTACTCTTCATGGCACCCAGAGGCCATGGATGGATGCGTTTAAGGAGCACATGGCAAAATGTCAGAAAGACTTTGCATCTGCGAGCCTGAAGTGTTGAAAAATCAGGCTTTTCATTTGATCACATTCATATTAAAATTAACAAAAAAAAGTGATGAACAGTCAGCCATGGTTTCCGTGTTTTCCTGCAGAGCTTTGATCTCTGGACTTTATGCTTGAAAACTCTGCTGCTTGAAAGCTGAACTTCGCAGGTGATATAATGACTCTGGGAACGAAGGTCTTTTCAGAAAATCACAAAACATTGCCAGGGACACTACATCTCTAAGCACTGGAAAGTGCAGCCCAAAATCTGTCCCAGAAGAGCTATTTCAGCACTTAGGCTGATCTTCACACTGACGTATGCACTGTCAGTGAACAGGAGAGATGTTTGGCAAGATAACGTGTCTGAAGCACAGGCCCTGGTGTCTCTAAATATCCCACAAAATCACACAACCTGAATTCAGCCCCTGGGTGAAACATTTTCACAGTGAACTTCTGCCTTGTTCCTCACACATACTTTTTGCAGTATTTTACCTGGGAAGAAGACCCTCAGTGTCTTAATGACTAGGAATAACCCTCCTTGTCATTGCCATTGACTGCCTTATGTGTATTTAAATGCAGCATTGCCTCCCAGTCCAAGAGAAAGCCCCGTTTAAAAGAAAATTTTAAAAGGGATTGGTTGTTGCCGCAGTGTTCAGG
>VYZQ01047322.1:0-40081 GCA_013400655.1 Mystacornis crossleyi | reverse complement strand
GAAGGGATGTCAGCCCATGACATTTCCCTTTATTTTGAAATCACTGTAAGTTAACAATATTAACTGTAAGTTTTTGGTGTAAAAATCAGGCTAATGATGGAGGAAAGTAAGAATCAAAAAACCGAGACACTTGAAACAGATGGCAAAGCATAAACCTTTAACAGTAGAAGACACATCTTCTACCAATATGTAGATCTTCAAGAACTCTCGTAAGCCTGTCTGAACAGAAAGTAATAAAAATGCAGGAAAATCAAATTATAATTGCCCTGGGCTGACTGTAAAGAGCCTGACAAGAAAACAGAGCAATCTGTGATGCACAGCATGCAGGAATTTATGTTCAGCAAATTCCTTCACCTGATATGTCACATCTTCCCCACATTTTTTAACTGGAAATTACCTCACTTTTCATTGGCTTGTTAAAATACATTTCATTTGGATATTGCAGAGCATGTGGTAAGAGAGAGAGATCTGTGGAACAAAATTCTATCCGTTCACTCCTATTTCCGCCATATTCTTGCTTAGAGCACCAGAAATGAGAAGGGAAGTTCAGAACTCGCTGGGTGTGAGTTTAGCAGTCTGCACGAGCGCGCCGTGTCTCCAGCTCACACGTACAGGGCTGCTGTCTGTACGGGGGAGCCATCCCGAGAAAGCTCAGGTTAACTGTTCTCTCAAGAGATCCACTACGAATCTCCGAGTGTCTGAATGGGAGCCCTTTGCTATTTAGATAGAGAGAGATAAGATTTCTTCTTTAAATATTAGCTGTCAAACTGTGTTATGTCTTATTACGTTTCATCAGATTGGCATTCCGCGTGATGAGTTTAACAGCACATGCTGATAACGACAAATAGTGTAACATAACTTAGGAATAAAATTAAAGGGCAGGAGACTATTTTCAGCTCAAGTACCTGCTCATCAATGTTCCGAGAGAGAACGCAATTCAACCACAACAGGAAATTTAAGTCATGTTCACAAAACTGGCAAGTTCTTTCTCATCAGCCAGCTAAACCTGAACAGCACCCACACACAGAGTACAGTGGGGTTTGTGAATATTTTCAATCACCACAATATTTGCACGGTATTGTCAAGGTGTGTATGTTCTGTAGTTCCCAGAAGAAAATACTGCCACCCGAGAAGGATTCTTCGGGCTGCGTGTTTTGAGTGAGTATACAAGGGACGTGTTCTTTGTCCAGGACAAATAACAACAGTTTGAGACGAAGCCAAGAGCAGCTTCTGAACAGTTCAGCCAGCCCACAGAATCTCTCTTTTATTCTCCATTCTATGCATTACAGATCATACAGCTATCAGCCCTTTTCATCAAGAGGGAAGGTTAGCAGTCCACAGAGATAACCTTTGAAAGTGAAAGAGACTGACTGCTGATTTTAATAGGTTACTCAAGCCTGTAGTCAAATTCTGTCTCCTAAACCTGGGTTCCAGAGCTGTAAGAACATTGTTGCACCTCGATTTTTACTACGCTACTTCCATGCTAAATTTTATTTTCTTCTGGTTTTGACTGCTAATTTATTAACGTCAGATATTTTTTTACCGCCCTCCCTTTCTCCCCTAAACCTCAATTACAGGTTGCATTCCAAAAGATGAATATTTGTGCATGGTTGGGAATTAAAACGCTGACCTTCGGTATACTTTTTCTCCCTCAGTGTTTTTCCGACTATCTGCTCTGTACCTGACAAATGAGGCAGTGAGGACCCTCCATATTCTGTTTGGGGTCTATTGGCTGAGGAACTCTTGGTCATCCTACCTGCCTGACGTCTAGGATCATGATGAATTGTCTCCAACTCCAGCCTCAGATTGTTTTTTAACATTTAATTTAGTTTCTTCCTGTGCTTGGATGAACATGGCCATGTTATGGATTTCTGCTCTAATGTACACCAGCAGGTTGGAAGAACAAGCCTCAGCAAGCTGTGGAAATAAGAGAGGCTGGATCAATAGTCAAGGTCACGACCCTGGCTCTGATTCTGTACACTGTCCTGAGATTTTCTCCCCTTAAAAGCCTCTGACTGCTTCAAATGTGGATCTAAGTGCATATTGAAAGAGAAATTCTTAAAAATCAACCCCCCAAAAGGGTAGGTATAGCAGGATCCTCTTACCTCTGGTGTCTGACACACAGAGCTGACAAGGAGTGTGTCTCTCTGAATGTGGTCTAAAAATAATGTCTCATTTTAAATATCTTCCCACACAATCATTTTGATAAAGAGATAGGTCATTGCAAATTTTGTCATCTGGAGCTGTAAAAACATTCATTCATTCATCCATCCATTCATTCACAGAGTGATTTTCACCCTACTAGAAACAATTTCAGATAGATATTAACCATAATATGACATTTCAATGAAGATGCATAATTGTTATACAAAATAAAGAGCAAAAGTTACTAATTTCACAAGAACACCTTGACTTGCACCAAGTAAAAAATGCTGCCATAAAGTGTGGTGATAAAGGAACAAAGATGCTAAGTCATTTGTTGAGCCTGCCTTTGTGCTGCAGATAGAGCTTTGAGTCTTCAAATACACAACCGTAATGCAGCCAGGCACATTTCTGAATGGCAGTAATTTTCCACTGCAGGATGTAGTCATGCTG
Organism: Mystacornis crossleyi; assembly: GCA_013400655.1. Lineage (NCBI taxonomy): Eukaryota > Metazoa > Chordata > Aves > Passeriformes > Timaliidae > Mystacornis > Mystacornis crossleyi. The sequence continues at coordinate 37,486 of VYZQ01047322.1, read as the reverse complement.
AGATTTAGTGCGTTAAAAAAAAAAAAAAAGACAGAGAGAAAGAAAGATAGAAATGAAAAAAAAAGATTGCAAAGGTATTTAATGTATCACAACAGCACCCCCCCAACCCTTGATACAGATAAATTGTCATATCTGTTAAAACCCGGCCCACAATGATGTGCAGTCAATACAATAAACAATTCAGCCTCCAGTAGAGATGAGCAAAAGAATTTCTCATATACAGAAGCAACCTTTTTGTTGTTTCTGCAAGAGAGTGAAAAGAATTACTTTTCAGCTGGCCCCGTTTCTGGCTTTCACTTAGCAGAGCAGAAAGCTGTGTATGGCCACGGAGGGGGAAGGTGAAGGTCAGACAAGGGACTCAGCTTGTTCCATCACACTGCCCTGGTCCGAATCTGATCCGCACGCCGGGCAGCAGGGGGACTGCAGAGAACTGCCACAAGTATTTTTTTTTTAAAAAGAAAGAAAGGAAAAAGGCATTGCTTGCAAGTTTCCTGAAATAGCTGAAAATTGTTGACATGTAAACTTGGCATCCTCATCAAGGGAACGGGAATTTATAGTGATTGGCACGGTAAAAATCAGGAGTTAGCTCAGTGTGAGAAAGAGGAAGGTACGTGAGCTTTATGAATTGACACAGTAAGGTTGCCCAGTGGTATTTAGGTGTCTCATGGGATTTGCAGTCAATGTAAATTAGATGTGTAACGGTTTTGAAAAATCTCACTCTATGCCTACTGCACGTTGATGTGCCAAATCACTTCTAATAACAGCCAGGGAGGCCTGTTACTCATTAAAAGGGAAGGGCAGAGGACTCTGCTTGAGCTTTGGAATTGTCTCCTTGGTTCCAACCTCCAACTGTGACCTGAGGAATTTCTCTCCTAAGATGGCGAGGGGTAAGCAATCAGACTTGTCTCTGGTATGAGATGTTGTACCCACATCCCTACTGGTGGCACCACTAGCCCGTGCTCCTTAAGCAATAATTTAACATTTTACTTGCCCCAGTTGCACCATCTCTACCTGCAGTCCATAGAATAAGAATGCAATAATATTTCACCAAATCTGATGTTACAGAATTATGAGATATGTCTGGATGAGGTAACTGAGGAGAAAGACGGAGAAATCAATTAAAAATCTTGAAAGAAATAAAGCCTTGTTCTTACAAAAGGTACCAAATTCTGCACTATTTAAAATAGATAAACAAGAAACAGTATAGAGTCTGAAACATTCTAGGAGGATACAAAGACAGCTGTAACAGTGTTACTGCTGTGGAGTTAAAAATTTCTCCTCTGTAACGTCCCAATTGCACTGTTCCACCAGCAGACAGGGCTTAGAAACCTCAAAGGCATGACAGGAAATAATTCACACGGCTTTACATGGATGTGCAGTGGGATTTACTGCCCTGGACCCGTGTCACAGCAAAGGACAGCCCTGGAGGAGAGCTGGAATAAGCTCTGCCCCCGTCCTTTGAACGTTTCCTGAGGTTCCTCCCGATTCTCACCTGGGCTGTGCCAGCCACTTCCCCACACTGCTCAGGACAGCTGCCGCCTGCCTGGTGGTTTGTTTCTCATTTGCCAATGTATTTTGTTTCACTGCTTCACTTGGCTGCTAAGAGAAATAATAGTTTTTGGTAAGATTATCCCGTACCGGCAAACTTCCCACTTGGAAATAGATCTGGAAGAGCTGAGCATAAAACAGGAACGGCTTTGTGCCTTGATTCTGGCGAGGATAATCTATATTTTAGTCAGACTCAAATTTTCAGAAGCAACTCTGTTGGGTGGATCTTAGTTTTGCATATTCTGTGTTTGATTTTCAGGGCTTAATTTCCAAAGGGATTGAGTGCCTTGGCAACAGCCACAGTTGCATATCTGGAAATGATACACTACCCTCTTTTTCTAAACATTCTCTTTCTCATTATATCAGTTTCAATTAGAGAAGTAAGCCATTTTCTGCCATTCTTGAAAACTTGAAAATATCTGCAGATGTTAGTAAGGCAGCATCATCTGTGTCTGCTCATGGGGTTCTTAAATTATCATCAAGTAGGTGTGGATTTGATCCTTAAGAAACAGAATTTCTGATGGTGGAAAAAGCATCTGAGAGAAAAAGTGAGATCTAACAAATTCTAAATCTGTAGAGATCCAGGGAAGTATAAAGGACAGCAAAAGGTAGGACCAATGAACTTCGTCTAACAGAAACAATCCAGGATTAAAGAATGCCGATTCCCTGAGGAACGTAACAGGCAAATGTGAGGGATGACAACAGCAAATATTTTAACTTTCCTTTACAGACATAGTATAGGATGTGAACTCAAGCATTGTAAAGCAGCACTTTCAAAAGAATTTTTTGTATGAACATGTATAAAATGGTTTTTACTTTTCCAGAATGTCAGTTTCTTACCCCTTCAATTCACACTTTGTTTTCAATGCATTTTGTCCCGTTTTGACGATGAATTCCACTTATTTATATCTCAGTTTTATTCAAAGGAACCACGTCTTTTGTAAAACACTGGCTAGCTGAAACTTTCCTCCTGTTGGAATTTGGTCAGACAAACCTGGGAAGGGCAGGTTCTACCAAGAGCTGCATCTGAACAATCTGGGATTGCTGGGATCTAGGTGATAAATTTGAGCTGAATTAGGAATATCCCATAGTAGTGTTATTGTTTAATATGGTACATATTCATCAGGGTTTTCTTCTTTAAAATCTGCCTGCTGGGTGAAACTGGGTATTCTCCAGTGCTCCAAGGAATGCTGAAGAGTTGTACCTTAACAACTGCATTTCCTGTCTTCTTGAAAAATCCCTAAGAAATTGCTTCATGTGGAAATGTTGTGTTAAAGAGCACAACCATGTTTACTGATTTGCATACGTGGGACGGTCGGGGCTCCCGTCTCAGTGCCGTGTGTGTGTGAGCTCTCTGCAGTGAACAGAACTGCTCAGACACAGCCCCAGCAGCACCTGCCCTACTCAGCCCTGAGAACAACCCAAAGCTACATGCGAACCCCAAAAGGGGTTTGCACTTACGCAGCACTCAGAGATGCTGAGGAGTCTCCCTGAAGAAGCTCTGGGAGTAGAGGATAGGGTATATTAATAGTGTGTATTATGCACAACCATGCACCCCAAGGTTTCCAAGCACATCCAGCTCCCAGGGACTCTTCTCCCATCATTCCAGCACCCCGGCAGACACAGCTCCCTTCTCCATCCCCTTTCCATCACCCACTCTCAGCTGTAGTGGCTGACAGCTCCCAGTGTTCCACGAAGCCCAATTCACAATTAACACTTAACGAAACGCTGCAAAACGCAATCCATGTAAAACATGGTTGTCAGTCTCCAAGATCAAATCAGGCTGCTCTTGGCTGTCCAGGCATTTCACCGTGTTTGAGTTCTTCCCTCCACTGAGAGAGGACAGCAAAAGGCACCAACAGTGTCACTGCTGGCATCAATCTTGCCTCAGAGCCAAACTCTTTCATTCCTATACTATTTTCTGAATTAATATTAAAGAGGAGAGCTCAGGCATGTGCCTACTCGAGGAAGAAAAGGCCCATTCTACAATCTGTTTCTGTCTCTCGAGTTCTCTTTATGCGACAGAGCTGGATCTATCTGATGAGACATAATGTCATATTAAACCTGTCCACCTCCCTCTTGCTCACTCCACCAGGAAGTGGATCTTGCTTTGATTGCATAGGTTCTTTCCATTTTTGTGGGTGACTTTTTCCAACACTTCTAAGCAAAGTGCAGAATTCCTTTTGTCCTCCAGATGTACTTCCCTTGACACCAGTTCTGCATGTGAATATCATGCACAGGAGAACTTGTGTGCTGTACCTCAATTAAAAAACCCAAAAATCAGCAGCAACCTCAGAAGATTGGTTCAATCTATTCCCTCACATACCACGCAGAAAACACAAAATGCCAAAGTCCTCTTATAACTAAGCCCTCCCAACTCTGGCTGTGCAAAACCCATGGCCTTCTTTTTGTTGCAATCTAATCCACTGAAGCTAAAAATAAATACTAGAATTATAGTTTTATTAATATGGCATTAATAAAAAACACCTTCCAAGTCAAAAGGGAAGAATTACTTTTCTTGGCTTTGGGAAAATTACTGTCTCAGAAAAAGCTCTTGTGATTTTTTTCAGCGTTATCCTTGTTTCATGACTTTCTGCCCCCTGTTTATGTCCCTGGTGAAAGTCAGAACCGATCCCTCTGAACTGACCTCCAGCTCTCTCCTCTCTCGAGTGCGGATGAAATAAGCAAAGAGATCTCCAGATTAACTCTTCTGTCAAACGCACAGCTTCTGGATGCTGTGAACAATGTACACACAACATGCAAGGGCACTTCTAAATCTCTATTTGCTTCTGCTGTTAACGTCATCTCAGCATTCTAATTAAACTCTGCACTCCCGTATTCCTTCGGTGCTGGGTCCTTGCAACATTTCCCTATTTATAAGCCAAGGGGATAATGAAAAAGGTCATGTATGAAGAAACGCAGCCAAGTAAAAACCATCAAGCCATCAAACTGAGTAAACTCTGACTCACTTCTGTGAAAGAAAGAGAAAACTCCTTATTTACCTGATACTGTATTGCTGCCCAAGTAACAGCCATTCCTTATGCCTGACTTCAGGTACCAGGCTTAGACCAGACTCACAGGGAGTGCCGGGTCTCTCTGTTGGTGCTCTGTCTCTGGTTCCTTGTCTCCTGCACGGCAAATTCTGGAAACACGACTTTGACTGGGCACAATTCCCCTGCCATTCCACAGACCAAACTGAGATGAGGCCAATTACGGGAGGCTTTCATCTGGTAGAAGTGAGATATCAAAGAGTGCAGTTTGATAGAGGCAAGAACTTCTAGTGAGACATTATCACATGGATTACACTCACACGGGGGACTGTGGGCATAAAAGATCAATGCAGAAAAGTACCAAAAGGTCAGTTTAAAAAGATTTCCTGAATATTCAAGGATTCAGCATAGATTTCCTTCTGCCTATTGAACAAAACCAATTTAAACGAAAAGCCCTGCTCGTGGATTGCCTGGTCAACTTCCCAGGCCTTCCATACTTGCTACTGTAGAGAGTCAAAGACAAAACAAACATTTTAAAAATGTCGATTATATACTTAAATAATTTTCAAACAGAAGAACGACTCTTAGGTAGCTTTTCATCTCATCAGCCTATATATTTTTCAGCCCATCAGTTCCTATATTTTCTCTGAAATGGCAATTTAATAAACAGAGCTACGGGATTGTTTAAGGATAAAAAAGATCCTCTTTCAGAAAAACAGAATTAAGGATAGAAGAGATCCTTCTTTAAGGGAGAAAAATGTTTATTTACTTTTTAGTTTTTGGATGTACTAGGATTATAGTCTCTTAAGAAATGTAAATTTTTGTAATTTTATTTATATAAACAATTCCCAAACCTATTCTTCAAAATCATACAAGTAAATTAGGCAGTCGTACATAAAAACAGGTGATTGCAAAGTGTGGCTTTAACTAGAGTAATTTTTGAGAAGAAGAAGCTTGACTGAAAGCTAAAAACAGAGTCCTAATTTTCCCTGTGTAAACAAACAATTGTGTCCAGGAAGAATATGTAGATCTGCAGAACTTCTCAAAGCAACTTCAGTCTTTCCAAAAGCTGTTTTTTGCCTCCTTTCTCTCTCCTTTTCTCACCCAGAAACACACATACACACAGAGCAGACAGGGAGATGTTTGTGAAAACCGCAGTTTCTGCAATCAAAAGTACAACATTTACTATGGCTTTTATCAAAGATTTCAATTCCCTCATCTTAAGGAAAATGACCCTTTTATTTTGTTGTGGACATAAAATTATGGCTCAGGGAAAATTGGAAGCATTTCTGTTGAGGGAAATCAATTTTCTCACTGCCATATATGATCAACATGTCACAGCCATCACCTAGATAATAATAGTAAAGTACAAGTAAAATGGCTGGTAATACTGGCTTCAGGAAAAAAAAAAGAGCAAGATAACACCTCTTTTTCCCCCTACATGTTTCAATAACAAGAAAAGAAGAAAGAACGCAAAGGTTTCTCCTGTGATCACAGCCTTTCAGAACGAGAATGTTTTATTTTGTATATTGATAGTCTGAAGCGCTGATGAATCTGATGGGGAATTTGGCCTTCCCGGAGGAGCCAGCGCTGCGCTGGGGCCGGGCGGGTCGGTCCCACCGGCCCGGTCCCATCGGCCCGGTCCCATCGGCCCGGTCTCGGTGAGGGGCAGCGGCCAGCCCCGGCTCACCCAGGGGCGCGCTGATGCACAGGCACCGCTCACAGCAGACAGACAGCTCGAGCGGGGCTCTGAAACAAAGGAAACGTCCAACCTGACCTTGCTGGGGAAATGTTAATGGCTCTGCTCGTCCTCCTCCTGCCACTCAGCATCTCCTGCGCCCCGCCTGGGGAAGCTTCCCGGCAGAAGCGCGCATTAGCAGAACGCCGCGCTCACAAAGGCCCGGCCGGACAAGGGAACGGCATCACAAGTGATTAAATGGTCTTGGGACGTTCACTTCGACAGATGGAACGGGTCACCGCCGCCAAGCACATCTTCGGTGATGCCGTGATAGTAAATACAAGGTAAATCACAACTCCGTAAACAAAACAAAACTGTTTCGTATTCCGGGTTGAATTTTAAATGTTGTCAAGTAAAAATCAAGAAACTACAGCTGCAAAGGTTACGGACTGCAGCACTGGAAATGAGAATACATACCAACGCTGATTTAAATTCATTAAAGAAATGGAAATAGCACAGAATCCTGCAAACCCTGGAGGTAACTGAGAGTAAATAATTTCTAGGACATAAACCAGTATTCATCTCTGCTCTTCTATCTCTGCTGTACTTTGAACTTTACAAAAATTTAAAGAGGAGATGATTTCATTCATATCATGCTGCAAGAATGGCAGTGGCTTGCAGAACAAGCTGAAAAATTAGTGTAATAAGGTTTGTCTTAAGACAGAAAGGGAACAAAAAAAGAAAACAAAGGCTAATCCATCTCCCATAGTTTTTGTTGGTGATTTTGGACTTCGCTACTGCTCCTACTGCTAAATTCTGAAAGATTATTCTTATTAACCAGTTGCCTTAAGATCCACAACTGGCTAGAACTGTTTTTTACCTCTGAAAATCAAGTAGGTTATGCATTCCTAGGAGCTTACGTGGGATCCAGGAACAAAACCAGTGACATCGAGTCACCAAACGAGTTGGGGTCCTTGAAGGAAGGTATCAGCAAACGGCTCTCCCGGGTTTTAGCACCAGCTGGGCCCTGTTTGGTAGGGTGCCCAGGTGAATAATGAGTGAGTTTCCTCGGTTGTGTTTCACCCCTCCAAATATGTCCCAAGTAGCTGAATTATGTAGGGTGGTGTAAACTGGCATGACTATGCCCCAGGATATGGAAAAGAAATGATAGCACCAGGCTGTGGTCACTTTAAAGGACTGTTTTTCCTGGCATACCTTTGTCAGCAGTTTCCTTTGGAGAAGCCCCCACTCCCACTCAGCACAAGTGAAACTTGTGCTCTGGCTGCCAGATTCCCATGGGAATTCCCGTGAGAGGCAGTCAGAGGAAGGACCTGATTTGTGCTCTTATTAATGGCAAAAGGGAGGAAGAGACTTTCTGCTTGGGTTTTCAGGCAGCAAAAGCATCTAATTTAAATACTCTGGTAGTTACATTCTTCACTGAACTGCATAAAACAAAGCATAAATTTATATTTTTTGAAGGACTTACTGTGAATTTCATGAAGGACCATTATGTCCTTGATTTAGCAAAATGTTTAATAAAACTAGCGTGACTCCTAAATGCTTAAAATCAAGCATCTGCTTACTTAGGTGAGGAGCTCTGTGTAATAATTGATGAAGGTTAAACATTAAATCTTCCAAGTCTATCTGATCATTCTAATATGCAATGTCATGACATGCTTCAAATTTAAATACAATCTGGAAGTGTGTGTCTACGGAGTAAAAAGTATAACTGAAATGTGCTAAAAATACAGTGAAGACCTTTCAAATCCTTTTTTAGCCTTTAATCCATTATTTAGCGCTTCATTCTTTAAAAGAAACCTGCCGAGCTATCTCCTCAGAAGCACAACCTTGAAACAAAGTGTTTTTAGACATGCACAGAAAGCATTAGCAGCTCCCACTGCAAGATGACACCCGAGCGCCCGTCTGTCCTGATCCCTGAACTCAGGCTTCTCAGTATGGACTCACTCATTCAGGAACACTTCATCTGATTTATATCAAAGTACCTGCTCCTGTCCACACACACTAAGTAAACGCCCAGCTCAGACAGCAAACACTGCTGTCTTGAAATCTTCCACTGTGGTGTATTATCATACATTTATCATTATGGTGTTTCATACCCACATACCCATAAATATTTGGTTTTGGTTGTAGGCAGGCCTGAGTGTCATGGAAAACTGACCCGCAAGTAAGTAAGAGAAAAATCTTATCTGTGGCCTTGGAGAAAAGGAGATAAAAATGAAGGGAAAGTTTGAGCAGTGTGAGCAAAACTTTATTTAAAGGTAAATTAAGTAAATGTCCCGTAGTCAGTGATTAACTTCACATGGTTAATGCTGCTGTTTGGTCTAGGAAGGTTATCTGCTGTAACATTTCTTAACATTTTCATAATGTTATCAAGAATTAAAAAGGTAACATTTATCAAACATTCACAGTGTCTGTGAGTGAGAACAAAGAGCAGCCACACAACTGCGATAACGTCAGGCTGTCAGTTGGAAGTGAGTCCAAATACCCTGGGGGTATTTGCTTTTGGATGATGCATTCTCTGTCACGTAAAAATGTAACTTTTCAAAGTACACATGTTACTGATTAAGTTAAAGCCAGAAAATCTTATTTCCTTCTAATTACTTCTAAAGGCGTATGCAAAAGATGGAGAAGGATAATCAACAGGATGATCCAGATAAAGGAGCCTTAACATGAAGAGAAATCAAAGGGCCCAATCCTCCAAATCCTTCTATGATTAGTCTTTAATCTGCAGTGAGATTGCTCACGTGAAACAGAAGTTACAGGACCAGATCTTAAATCTCCCAACTGTATCTTCCTAAGAAAAGAGGTGGATTAAAATCCAGACCTAATGTCTCGTTGTGTCTGGCAGTAGGAGAGAAACAACGGCAGCAGCCATGGAGTCTAAAAGCCTTGAACCACTCCAGCAGGCTCTGCCTCGGACAGTGAGGACTGAGCCTCGATGCTGAGAAGAGAAAATTTTGATTATAGCACTTTGTGCTAAAACTTCACCCACAAAGCAACTGCACACACGCAAGTGATCATGCTAAAGGCACTCAAAAAGCGAGGAGTCACAGACTTTTCCTCTACACCTAACAGCATAATCTCTGATTGAAAAGCTTACTATCACTTCAAAATAAGTGAAAAAAAAATAAACCCCAGCTGGTTTCTCTGCCTTTTTTCCAAACATTTCCATCAGTGGCTACCACTGCTGCCAGAGTGCTGGAAGTGTCTTGGGGCTCAGGCTAAGACATTGTGTGCTGATTTGTATTTTGCATTTACATTCACAATTACACATGTGGAGGCTACTCCAAGAAACAGCAGTTCCAAGTTAGGGAATGGAGAGAGTTGGAAAACACAGAACTAAACAGCCTTGACTACAGCTCAGACCTGTCTTAGGTTCACCTCCAACCATCCACTCCCCCGCTCAGGTCTGGGCAGATCCTGGCACTTCTCTATTAACAGCTCTCATCCAGAACTATTTCCGGTCAATAATAAATAACTTGGGAAGAGTAAAGAGGTGAACAGAATTGCTAGTTACAGTCTCTAACAAATTAAAAGCCATCAAATCAATATTATGCTTCAGTGGGACTCCACACTTTCCAATTCACTCGATACTTCCTAAAATTATAATTTCACTAGGTAATCAGGGATTATTTAAATTATGTGTGAACAGTGGCTTTACTGTCAGTGTGCCTTCCAACAGGCCCAGTAAATCCTGCCTCAGGACGCAGGACCAGAAGGAAGAGAGGCAGGGGCAGGCACACCCAGGCTGGACACAGCAGCAGCAATGAGAGCCCCACTGCTGCCGGCTCCAGAGCTCCCCACGACTCACAAACGCCCCCACTTCTCCGGAAGGGGCACCTACTTCTGCTCTATTTTCTTCTTCTTTCCCAGATTTGGTAATATTTTAATGGAAAATACATCAAAATTATAGATGGCTCATTGTCTTCTTCCTGCTTTGGCAAGATGTTACTCGGCTTCCTGACGTCCTGACTCCTCTGTGGAATATAACAGGTCTTAGAATAAACCTATTTCTTCAGAGCTGTACACATTACCAATCTGGTTCCCCTCCTGATAAGCACGACACAAAATCCCTGCTCAAAATACACTGGGGCTTTTGCAGCAAAATGCAAAAGTAGCGGAGCAACATTGCACACTCATTGGGTTTTCTCATTATGGAACTGAAAATATTTGCTATTTTATTTAATATTTGATACTAATTACAACCGTTTACATTCTCCTTTGAGAGGTGCTAGTCTGGGATGAGTAATCAGTTCCAGGCCAAATTCGGATCCAGGCTATAACCAGCAAGTACAGGATGTTATTCTGGTTTCAGTGACATTGCTCTAGATTTACTCTAATCTAACCAAGATCATTACCAGGCTTCCTTTAAAGACACTGTTCTCTCAGAAGCCTTTCCAGATTAATTGGCACAATTACATCCTTCTTTCTCTCTTCCCCCTCAGGTCGATCTGTATGTCAGAGGGCTGCAAGCTCTGCTGATTCAGAGCTGAATGAGTCCTGCAGGGAAGCGAGCTGCAATGATCCCCTCATCTCTAAAGACCCAAACTCTTTCGGTTTTGAGGCAGCAGCCACAAAAACACAGTAATCTTTCATTCACCCAGACTTCCCTTTCCTCATCCGAAGGGTGAGAGACACTTGCAGGATGCGTCGGGCTCTCTCCTCACCTGTGAGGCGCTTCCTGAAACCCTAACACGCCCTTACTGCTTCTCCAGCTCCCAGAGGGAAGGGACTGGGCGTTTATAGCCCGGAGGTAATCTTCCAGCGGGAGAACTGCTAGGCCAGAGGGGGTGGCTCAGTGAGCTGAACATCGAGGGGCAAATCAAGCCTTGGTGCAAGAGCAGGCGACTCGTCTGACTGCAGTGGAAGCGGGCACGTTTACATCAGGGCTGCATTCGTCCTGAGCGTCTGCGTGGAAGCACAGACTCAAATCCCGGCGGCCCCAGAGAAGTGAAGAGAGGATGGTCAGCTCAGCAGTATGAGAGGAGATTTCTCGTGAATGCTGCCTTAGAAATGGCTTTTCTGAATAGAAGTGCAATCCCTATTTTTGTGAAAGATATGGCGCAGCCAGGAATGAAGAAGGCTTGGCTTGGGAATGTTTACAAATACGTATCATATCATACAGAAAAAAAAATCCCTCCCCGTTTCCTTTACAAATTTCTCATTTCTTTTTTTCCTGAAAATATTATTTGAAGATATCACTGGTTTTCAGAAGGGTTTATCCAGACATCTTACCAAAATGTATTCAAACAGGGGTTTCCCTTACATAAAAAGTTATTTTATTTAGTAAAAAACCTCAACAACTAAGCAACAGCTATGTTTTCATAACAGAAGTGTTTACAGTTTGTCATGTGTTTACTAAATAACAGCAACCAGAAAGATACTTCTGTTAACTTTTCCTGAAATCTGTTAGCAATGGGCTGGTGATAATACTGGCTTTTTGCTGTTCTATTTTACCATTCAAACTCATTTGCTAAACAGCTGACAAATTTTCATCAGAACAGAAAATGCATCAGACCATCCCAGGTGGGCTGTGAAAAATGCCAAATAAAAATCCATTAAATAAGCATTTCTGAATTTCCCCCACTTTTCTGCACTATTTTTCTGCTGTTGTTTCCATTATGCTAAAAAATGAAATAAAATCCTTTATACCACGAGAGAGCAATTAATACAGCTTTTGTTTTTTTTTTTTTCCACTGCACTTTGACTGCGTCTATTCATTATTTCATCAAGGCTAAGTAATCAATATTTTCATTTAAAAATAAAGACAAAAATATTTTTATTAACAACATAAATGCCATTTTCAGACCTGCTTCATCAGACATTCTCAGGGAAAGCAGGAGGAGAAATCAACAGCAGCTCCTATTCTCTCCTCTGCTGTTTAAATTTCCAGGGGAAAAGGCAGTGGGTTAGCAGCATTCAAAGACAATGTTCCAATATTAGAAATCTCCCAACCAGAAAGTTGTATTTTGGGCTTGTGTTCCCCAGACCTCTGCAGTAGCAAAATCCCTCACTGCTCTTAGATGGCAATTACACTTTAAGCAAAAAGATATTGCAGATCATTGATTCCTGCAAATCTCTTCTCCTTTGAAGTAGCAGCACTTGCTTATGAATGAAGATACACACGCTTTCACCTTGAAATCACATCAGCCCATTTTCTCCATTCAGTCCTGGAAGCGCAGGAATTAGATGTTCCAAATTGGACACATCTCATCTGAAGAAGAGAGGTTTGGTCCTGAGAGCCTCCCTGGAAGCAGGACAGACACTTGTGCCAGCAGCCTTAGAGGTGGGGCCGAGCCTCTGTGGCAGTGAGAACGAGGAGCAGCGAGTTTGTGTTGGACCTGAACGCTCACAGCTCCACTCAGGTGAGACCCACGTCCTGCTGAAGCTTCCTGGCTCAGTGTTTGAGTGTGCAAGGGCTCCTTGAGGGAGGAAGGCTCGCACAACTCCTCTGTGTGAAACTACGCAGTTGACTGACAGAGAAAAAAATAGTTGAATTAAGCTCTTCTTTGATTTTACGGAACATTGACTTCTGCAAATGTGACCTTAAATTCAAATTGATTTGATCTTAAATGCAGGAGATTCCATCTACCTTCCAGGCAAATATGCTCCATATGTTAAATACCAGTAAATATAGTTAAGTTCTCCGTTGTCTAAGAATGGAATACAGAACAGCTTTTCTGTAAAGACCAGATTCTCCCTTAGCAGCAGAAGATTCAAAAGGTCAGAACTGGTAATGATCAGCTGAAAACAAGGGCTTGCCTGAAAGCTGCCAGAGTTTGGATTTCCAGAAGGTCCTAAAGCCCAGTGCTTGACAGTCCTTACAGAAAAACTCAGGTGAAACGGCGCCTTGTGGATTGGTTTTCTCCCGGTGATGCTTCTTTCTTCTTTACCTTCTGATGGTAAACAAGAAAATTTGGATGCTGTTTTTAGGACATATAATCAAAATTCAGGTTTTTCCCTGGAGAAACTGCCGCAGGTTCAGTATTTAAACTGACCACTACTGCGAGGGGTAAGGAAATAACTTTCAATTAGTTATCTCGTAATTGCTTCCTGTAAGACTTTGTATTTTTTTCTTAAGGGTATTGGCCTGACACCCAAAGAAGATTTCTTCAACCATTTTGGCCACTTATTTGTCATGCAGCCCTCTGATACTGTTCTGGATAGCCTCTATTTTTAGCTCTTGGACCATACATCCTGGGGAAGGAGAGCGATTCTATTCTCTCTCCCAAAGACAGATTGCCCCTGAGTGCCAAAAGCTGGCAGTGGAAAAAAACAAAAACAGCAGCAAAGTGCTCGTGGCAGAAGGCTTGATGGAAGCTTTAGGGGACTAATTCTGATATGTTTACTTTATTTTCTTTTTAATGGGTTGTCAGCTGAGGAGAACAAACAGCTCTTCCTGCATCCAGAAGCATAAGCATTTATTGGTCCAGATAAAGCACAGAGAAGAAATATTGTTCAGGGCGTACTGTAAGTCATCACCACGTCTCCTCAGGTAAAATGCCAAAGTATTTCTCCTCTGCAGTTTTCACTGGGCTGCTCTGTGCGACACAGACTGGTGGCAGAATGGGCCACGGCCACTGGAACACGGCAGAGCTGAAAACTGAATACAACCTCTGAACCTCACCCTGCAGCAGCCTCTCAGGGGAAAGCACTGCTAATCTCATTAACAAAAGAGCAGCTCCCTTGGGAACGATGTGTAGAAGGGTACACGCTCACCTGCACGTGCAGAGCCCTCCGGAAGCAGGGAGGGGTTTGGGAAGCTTTGAAGAGTCAAGGATGGCAGTGTCCCCACTCCGACAGACATACGCTGGGAAGCCCGACTGTCTTCATGCTGCTAAACCAGTCCTCCCTGTGCAAAAGGAACTTGCTATACTCTCCTCTCACAATCCACACCACCAGTACAGCCTTGATTTTTTACACTGGCACTGCATTAAGCAAACGGGACACACGGAAATCACTTCCCTAACTTTTCAGGATAAGGACCTTAGTAAAAACACAGTGGGTTGTTTTCCAAATGCCCGTGAAAGAAACACACGTTGCTACTGTTCAGCTGTGTTCCAGAACGTTGTCAGTGGAAGTGCAACATTACATTTCCCCATGCCCACGCTGGAGCTGCCTGGTGAATGCTGAGCTGCCATTCAGTGTCCTTGGAATGGATCACATCCCTGCCTTCACAGGACCTGGGCTTTACAGCAGTGCCCTGGCTTTATAGCTAGTAGTCCTAGCTATAGGTAGGCTCTTTAGTAGTCCTAAAGAGCCACGTTTCCTTTAGGGATTTCAAACTGATTTGAACCATAAGCCTTTCTTTGCAAAGAATTCTCTAGAAAGTCACCCTCCTAATCACCTTGTATGTTCTGGCCTAGGACCTCAGCTCCCTCGGGAGGTTTCATTACAACTGCACCCGTGTTGCTGTGTAAAACTGCCCAGAGGGAGACCGGAATGGCAAATAAATCTCATTTCCCAAAATGACCGTCCTTTTCTGGTCAGCTTTGGTGCGGATCTCCTGAACTGGCCAGTCTTGCACCTTGTGGGCACTGGTTCCTCCCATGAGCACCAGGATCTATGTACTGTGCACGTCCACGAGTCAAACACTCGGAGCAGCCTTTGGCTGTCGGATGTGCCTGTGCTGACAATGACAGTGCCCTCAAAGGCAACCCAAGGACATTCCCAGATTGTCACTGCTTGAGCAAACAGGTTCTGATGGCAGCCTAAGCACGTGCTGGTGCCATCTCCCAGAAGACAGAGATGCCAGGTGTCAGCAGAGAGAATACAGCCAACAGGGATGGGCAAAGCCAAAAGCTCATTGGGTAACTCTTGAATTCCACTGGTTCAGGGATCTCACAAAGGTAAGCCTGCCATTTTATCAACAGCATGTCCAATAATTCCAGCCCCAGATTCTACTCAGGCATAATCATTCATCTGTATCTGTTAATGACAATTTAATTGCATATCCTTATCTCATAAATACGGAAATATTTGTATATAGTACTATGTGCTAAAGAACACATTGAATTTCAGTTTGCCATCAATTTCAGTTTGCTATTTATATACAGCATATGGATTTCAAGTTTTCCCTTGACACTGGCATTGTTGAAACAACCACTTGATCTATTAAATTTTTTGAGTAGCTCTTTAAATTATAAATAGTGCCCAGTTGTTTATTTCAAGTGCTTTCAGTACTCCAAATGTGGTTTAATTGTATTTGAAAACTGCCAAATATCAATGGAGATCAATCCCGTCCCATTGATCTGTTTATGCAGTTAAACATGTAGAATATCAGATTCAGGCTCTAACATATTTAAATACTCCTCTATTGATCAGCTGCTGCCATGATCCAGCACAGATGATGGCGCAGATGATTACAGGAAACTGCCTGCTCTGGTTTGCTCACTGATACCTCCATCTTTCAAAAGGCATCCTGGAAAAACTGACCCTCAGCTCAAACCACGTCCTGATCAGGGCCGGGTATCAGAGGAAAATCACCCTCTGGCCAGTGGTGAGGCTTCAAGGGAGCAGTCAGTTCTGTGTGGGACCTCAGCCAGCAGAGGGGAAACAACCTCGCACATCCTCAGACATCCACAGCTCGGGGAAAGCTGCAAAAGCCAGAGGAACACAAGGGTTTGTATCTTGGGAAAAGAGGAGTGAGATGGATTAAAGAGAAAAATTGCTCTAAAGGATTGGCAGAGCCTTTCTAGGTAAGAAGAAAAAAGGAATCTCATTTCCAGCTCCACAAAGTGCCCCGTGCATGTGACAGCACAGCAGAGAGAGGAGGGATGCAAGGAAGAGTCAGGAGAGTGGTCCTCCCACTCCTAAGCACAGGCCCTCAGAAAAAAGGCAGCATTGCTGGGGATGAATGGGCAGGGTTCAGGCAGTTCAGCAGCTCTTTCTGAGACCTGAATGCTTTATTTCTTGGGTTTCTTTTGAAATCCCAGCTAGCTGTGTAATACTGTGGTGAGAGCAAAAAACAAACACCTGTAAATTGCTCTGTGGGGCTTCATGTGAGCGAAATGCTCAGAATGCAACCACCCATCATTATTATTATTGTGCTTTGTCTGCCAGTAAAGGTAAGTAAGAAATTGTCAAGTTTTCTTCAAAACTGACCCTTGCTTCAGGCCTTAAGTAAACAGCCTTCTCTGGGAAAAGCTGCACGTGGTACTGTCCTTATCAGACAGGTACTCTTTCCTGAATTGTACACAAGACAGTGTTTGAACGAAGTCTAAATGCTTTTCAACTTCTCTTCATAGTCCAAAATAAGACTAAATCTATAGTTTAAGGTAACCTACGTACCCATTATCCTATTAACTGGTCCTGACATTAATTCATACGGTGTCAGATACAAAGTAAAATACTTTTTCATTATTAGAGAGAATGATTTTGTTTACAACTAGTTTTGAGGACATTACTGCATCTGCTTTAGACACAGGACTCTACAGTTGATGACTGTCTTTGGCAGGATTTAAATATTTCAGCAGCTGGTGAAAATGAATTCTATCAGAGATACAATAACAGAAGCAATTTGCACACTGAAAAGGAAAAGTAAGAAAAAAGGAAAAGTAAGATTGTATTGGGTTTAGAAGACTTCCTTCTCATCAGGAGTCAAGCATTGCAGGCAACACACTGCTGGCAGCAACCACTTGAACCAGCAGTCATCAATATTTCTAAATTACTAAGAAGAGTCCAGTTAATCATTAGTTTCTTTACACCTTCTGGCAACCTTGCAAAGATTGCTATGAGTTAATATAAATCCCATAAAGTTCAGAAGTGTCCTACGACTACTGGAACTTTGTGGGAAACACTAATGACCCACCCAGGGCTTACAATCGGGAACGTTTGTTGAAGGTACCCTGGTATCTGCGGGTGACTGACAGGGTGATGGATGATGATTGCCAGGCTGGCTTTGAACAAGCGTTCTTCCTCCAGCAAAGTCAAACAGACCTTGCAGAGGAAGTTACGGAATTTGCTTTCTGTTAAGGCAACTCAGAGATGAAAACCCATACGCCAGAACTTGCAAACTCGGAATCCAGCTGCAGGAGTGGATGGTTCTTCTCAAAGCAATCTCCCTGGAGCTCTCCTGTGGCTGCTACAGCCTGGCTAAAAGCTCTGGTAGCCCTGTGCTCACCGGCAGAGACGCCACCAGCAGAGCCCAGCACTCAGGGGAGAGGTGCTGCCCTGTCCTGTCTGCCAGGCTGATGCAAAATACCTGCCCAGGACTGGTATGAACAATATTTCACTGTGAGTGCTCCTCAGATTCTTTGCTGAGCTTCAAAGAAGGCAAAGAGAGCAGTAGATGTTGTCCTAGTACGTGTGAATTTGAAAGCCTCAGTTTAACTTCAGGATCTATGTTTAAAGGCTCACCATTCACAGGACCCCTCCTCTGCACACAGACAATGAACCTCACAGCATCCATCCCCCAGTGCCAGCACACTGCCACACAAACTGGGAAACACACCCTGGAACGGGGTAAAATATGCAGGAAGCTATCCTATCCCCCTATGGCCTGAAATTTGCTCAGGGTATTATACATGGGATTAGCAACTGTCTGTCAAGTAAAGGAAAAAAACTTGGGAAATTTAAGGAGGATATAGCTTTTACTGAAGATGCAGTAGTCAAATAATAATGAAATATAAAAAGAAGCACTGTAAATTTCAGCCTGAAAGATAAGGTCTTTGAAGACAGGGAAAATAAGGGCTGAGATTCTCCTGGTTTTGTTTGTTGGCATGTTTGCTAAGACCTGCCCAATAACGGGTTAACATTTCAAACGGGAAGCCAAGTCTATCAACTGTATTGCTGTGGTCTGATTGTCAGGACCAGAATGAGACACGTTTATCTTTAAAATACCTCTAAGAGTGCTAAACATACGTGTGCATATAAAAGTATAGACGAGTTTGATGAGGCGCTGGTATTGATTACGAGTGGACATGGGCTAATACACATAAAGATTGGTGTGCCCCACGTGTGTGCAGAGGGAAGAGTCAAGCACTGCCACAGCCATTCCTTCTGCAGCCCTAGAGCTGACATTTCCTAACATAACTGCAATCTTCATGTTCACCATTAACACAGGATTCAACCTGGAATATACAGTAGTGGATACAAATAAATACCTACACATACACGTGCTGTACATTTATACAAGGCTTGGCTCAAAATACTTTGGAATCAGTAAACTTATTTTAGTGGGGTCACAGCAAATAAATGTGATGTTCTTAATATAAATTTGCAGATTTAAGTTTTAAGGCATTTTAAAAACCGAGTAAACATTTTAATTTAGCATCTCTAATAGGGGATATTTTACACCTTCACATAAAAGCTTCATAAACCAGACATTCATCATAAGCATGTATAATTTTGTCTCCCTGGCTGTAGGATTTTCTGGATTTATGTGCTGGATAAACTCTGATAGTCTATTCACACCCCGCATTCTTAAGATGCCACTCAGAGTATCTTGTAGGAGATTCACAGTTATTGCTGTTTCTTTGGGCTTCACTCTACAGTTTATTTCAAAAGTACAATTCAGCTTCTTAGGAGAAGGAAAACTACATTTAGTCTCTTAATATAATGACAAATTATATGAATCAGTTTACTGCATTTGTTCCATTAAAGAAATATAACAGCTTAGTTTTTAAAGGTCAGTAACTTCTGAAGCACTCTGGATTCTCTTTCCTGTCTGTAGCTGAGGAACAGCAGAGACCACTCTGTTCTCAGCACTGAAGTGGTTCTGTCCACTGAGCTAATTTCCCCCCACGCTGTAGTTCACTGGTGACATATGTCCAATGCTTCCCAGGTTTAAAAGAAAAGGAACTCACATTTTGCCAAAGAAGAGCCAAGACCACAGAGGAGATGAAATATAAGATAAAGTAGTAATACTGCAGTGGAGTGAACCCAAATGGGACCTTGATTTTTTTAAAGTGACATATTACAGACATAAACCTGAGCTGGAGAGATCAAATCTATATCAGCAGCAAGAGCAAAGCTCTCCAAAATTCAGCAGAGTTCAGATCCCCTTGCTGGGCTTACTCCCAACTCTAGCAAGAACATGTATTTTCAACTCCATGATTTGATTAACACTGGTAGAGCACTTTCAAGATTACTCACATTGCATAGCATCCATTTCTCTTGAGGAGGATCCAATCCACTTTTACACTGACTTTCATCACATTCAGGAATGCACAAATACTCTGCTTTACATACATTCCATCACTCCGTGCATACCCTTTGGATATACATCTGTAATAGCAACTGAACGTCCCTCAGACAGTTTTCTGGCAATAAAGTAACTGCCAGTAGAACTGGAAGTAAGCTGGAGTGAAAATTTATTTTATCCTCCAGAAAAGCATGGACGTGTTCAAACACTTCCTATCAGGCATGGTCATCAGGAGTGTATTAGTTGCTGCAGATGAAGAGCATGGAGATTGTTCCGTCATTTTATCAATTTATGTAATTTTCCATACCTGAGAATGTTACCTCACTCTAACTCACCAGTACAAACACAACATCTCTTTCTACAGCCAACTTACAGCGAGGGCCAGTCACACCTGCTCATGGAAATACACAGCTGCAGTACTAAAACCATGAAAAAGAATATAAATACCTCGTAAGGAAAAACAGATTAGTACTTAATTTCACAGTGTTGGGCTCAATAGACCAAGGCTGTCAGAGAAGCACAGTTATGGATTAGTTACGCCCATTTTTGTCCTATAAAACTTTAAGCATTTAATTTTCATTATTACTTACTTTCTAAAGATAACCCCAGACAGCCAGGTTTACTACTGTGATTTCATTAGCAGAATTTCCTTCATTGGTAGCACTTCAACTGATAGCTCTGAGAAGAGAAAGAGAACAGAAGTGCCCTTGCTGGGAAGGAGGTGTCTGAGGGCAGAGCAGGATGAAGCTTCTGCTGTTCTTCCCTCTGGATGCCACTGCAGAGTTCAGCCATGGACTGCCACAGAGGACCCTAGGACAGCTTCCACCAGAACAGTTCAGTGCATTTCACTGAGTTGTCACTTCTCCAAACCACGCTTGTGCAACGGCAGTGGTGTGGAATACAAGCAGAATTTCACTGCAGAGACAGCTACATTTCAGTGGTGGGTGAGGGGATCCCAGCAGACTTTGTACAGCACTTCGGGATTCTTACAGATGAAAGGTGCTATATAAATGTCAGGTATTGTTATACACCACTTAGGAAAAATGTTCCCATTTATTCCTCTGGATTTACTGTTGAGCACTCAGAGATAATGGTCACTGCTGATAATAACAGTAAGAACAGTATCTTGAACGCTGCAGACTGCGCAGATTGCTCTGTATCCTGCCTGTCTGTAGCAGGAGGTCGCATGCTGATAAGAAGGAGGAATTTTTTGACAATGTGATTATAGAGAACAAGCTATTTTTCATATTACATGGTCAAAGTGCAACTGTCAGAGTTATTTACATGGCTGCATCATTTACAGCCCAGGATTATTGAAAAGACTCAGCTGAAAGGTAAGCTGCTTTCATGACAATATTCAAAACAGCATAGTACAACAGCTCCCTGTACCAGGGCCATTTATTTTACTGTATTACCTCTCTATACTTGTCCAAGTTCTACTCATTCATTTTATTAATAGATTTTATTTAAATGCATGACGGATGTTTCTAACAACGCTTACCCAAGCACTGATTAGAATATGTTAGAGGGACTCCAGTGCTATCCTAACAGAGTGCCTTTGGATTTCGGTGTTTTGTTTAGGACTGGGAGGGGGGCACTTCTTTTTAGCATAACAGAGTTCCAAGTGCAGTTCAGTATTGATTTTAACAGGAGTGTAAAAGGCAGATGGCTTTTGCCAGGTAGATGAGTAATTTCAGCAGTGCACTAACAGATCAAATGGTCTTTACAGCACTGGAAAACAATCCTGCCCCAGCAATTCCCCCAACTGAGTAACACCTGAATATAAAGACACTCACATTTCCCCTTCCTCTGCTGCTTCCCCAGCCTCTCCTCTCAGATTTCTGCCTTCCACTTGGGGTATCTCATTAACCTGCAGGCTCTATCCCGGCCTCATTATCTTCTCCTGAACATCTGAGGGAGGCAGAAGCCAGGCTGTATTAACCCACTGATTGCTGCTGACCGAGTGATGCCCCTGAGCCCTTCTGGAAGCAGCTCTGGCTGCATAAAAGCTGCTGGAGGATGAGGTCTAGGACTGAAGACTGGGTAAGTGTAGGAGCAATCTGCAGCAGGGACTCCTTTTATTAAAACCTTGGCAAAACCTTTGTGTGGAAGGGAGCTGGCTCTATCTCTAGGGAAGCCATGCAAGCTTCCCTTCTACTTCCAAACGTCTTTTAGTGCAGAAGCTGTAAAAGCATTAAAACGTACAGAATTGCCTCCTCTCCTTCCTGCCAGCCAGCAAGGGCACTTTCCCAGCTAATCCAGAAAAATTACCCCCTGGAAAAAGGCTAAATGCTAAGGAAACTTAATGTTGGTGAGATTCTTTTATAGTCCCATACCCCTTTCAAAATGCCACGGGAGCTCAGTGCGTGGGCCCTGTACCAACACCTGCAGCACTGCAGTTATGGCTACATGTATCCTATGGAAATTCCCAGAAATTCCCAGTCTTCCTGGACTACTGACACACCTACAGTCGGAGCACTGCTCAGAATTATCATAAAAGATCAGAGTGCAACTTGGAGGCCAGTGGGATCATAATTTGACCGTGCTGGCATATTTACTCTAGCTAATAGAGTTCATTTCTTATTTTTCCTTTTTGCTGCTTTCACCTTGTTCTCTCCCTGTGGAAGTTCAACCACTAGCTATCATGGGAGGAAGAAAAAACTCAAAATTCTGGAAGAAGTGTGACAGATTTTTTCCTACACACGAAGGAAGAACCAAACAGCCAAACAGAGGAACAGGGAAGAGCTGCTACAGATTTAGGTGTTGTAAAAAAGGGGAGTATCATAGGATGCTACATGTTCCATGGGCTAAGCAAAACATTAACATCAATTAAATCTGCTTAAAGAACTTATATGAGAGAAGGCATTTTTAAATGAAGCATCTAGAATGACACCTGTGAAGTACTTATGCAGTTAGTCAGACATGGGACTTAAGATATGAGAAAAGACATTTCTAAAATCTAATCCAAAAAAACCATACAAAGCTTAAGGCTCACTCCAGCAGTATCATAAATTCTCCTCATACGCAGGGTTAGGACAGGAGAAAGCAAAAGCCTGGAATGTCTTTCAAATATCAGCTCTTTTCAAGTGAAGTAATACTGTTAACTATTGAGTTGAATAAACATGCACACAGAGCAGGACACACGCTCGTCATATGATAGGTGGTAGATCCATCTAACACTTCCCAGAGATTTCTTTATGCAAACCACCAAAAAACCTCTGTAATGTAATCACTAGCCACTGCAACTGGCTGCCTGCCTGTTAATTGCTTGGACAAGACCCAAATTGTCAGACCAAAAGACCACCCAGTGATTCATTGGGCTGTCACTTGATATAACCAAAGCAACAAATATAAGAAAGAGTGCCTGGAATGAGTCTTTGCCTGTGATGTCTTCTCTGATATTTTCTCAGTATCCAATCCATTAAAATTGTTCATCACCTTCTTTAAAAGCTGGAAATGTTATTGCTGCAAATCTCAAGTTCCTAAGGAGAAGTTATGTTCCAAAGTGATTCTGCAAAAATCTCTCTAAGGAAAGCCTGTTTGGTAGTTCTAAGAGTTTCTATATTGTATTTCTCAGGTGGTTTTCCTGCTTAAGCCTCGTAAGTTTGGGCAGGGATAATGAAAATCTACCACTAATTTTATTACGGCATTTTTCTTTTGTACTTAACTTACAAAACACCATGGCATCCCTTTCTATATCCGTACAAAATTTCTCCAATGTACTACACAGAGAGAACACTAACACAGAGACAGTTATTTTAAGTTCCTAGGAGCTTTAAAAATATATATTATAGGTCATGACTAATCAGCACTAATATGAATTCTAAATGTATGCTTGGTTGCAATGCATAGAACTCTCGCAAACTATATTGAGTATATTACCAGTGAGGTAGAGGGAAGGTGAAAAGCCATTTTTTATTACTTAAGCAGTGGCATAATTTTGAAAATATAGAAAAAAAGAAGTGGATTTGGGAGACCTTGAAGCAGCTTTCTGACAAATATCTGCTCACTGGAATGAAATCTAAGATTGATTTAATGGATGCTATGAAGTGAGAAGTAAAACCCACCAAATCTCCAAAACATATCCTAAAAGCAGCAAAAATATATTTGCTCTCAGCACGCATTAGTCTGGAAGACATTTAGGAAGGGAAGTGCTTTTCCCATGACCGATGTCCGCTGTACCCAGCTGGCACCGGAGAGACAAAGGCTGAGACCCCAGAGCTTCCCCCAGCGCGTGTCCAGTTGCTGCTCTTTCCTCATCACTCCTCTACTTTTACTGTTGTCACGCGTTCTATCGGGCAAGAACTCCTGCCCTCCCTCTGCCAGGCCCCAGGACACGTCCCAGGACGCCCACCGCGCGGTTTCGGTCACAGCCCCAGCGGACACCAGAGGCTGTGCGGCCCGAGCCCCCCGCGCAGAGCGAGGCGGGCACAGCCCCTCCGGCCGGGCCCCGCACGCCGCCCGGCCAGCGGCCGGGGCACGCCCGAGCCCGGGGCCCTGTGCCGCACCCACGGCCGGCGGGCACAGGGAGCTCCGTTCCCACTCCCCTCCCAGCTGCTGCAGCGGCTCAGAAGGGACCTGCCCGGGGCTGCAGCCGCTGCCCGAGGATGGCTCAGTGCCACAGCCTGCCCACCCTCCCAAACACCTCGGCGGATTCCACCCGCACTGTGGATTAAACCTCCACCCAATGCATCCTCACACAGGATCCTGTGGAATTCTGCTGGTTTGGAAGTGCTGAGGGCGCTGGTGCTGGTCTACTTTGTGTGACAGCTCGCTAAACAGTTTACCCCCAGCACCTGAATAGGATTTTCTAGTTCAAGGCACTACCGTCACTGCGCTTTCTCTGCTGGTTCTTCCCTCTGTGCACAGTTGCCCGTGTAACGCCTGTGTTTACCTCTGAAGGCCTGGGGATGATCCCACACAGTCTCCCTGAGGGTTCACAATGCTGCAGAGACTAAGGCTGCAAGGCAGCTCTGATTCTGGGTCTCAGATTTGTTCCGTCTCTTTCAAAATCTCTCGCTACTTCTTAGCCAAAGTAAATGCCAGTAAATGCAGACAATTCTACACTACACAAAGATAGAGATATTCGGACCTTCAAAATGTTTTGTTTTCCAGGATAATTCGTGATACTTTCGATAAAGCGCTGCGATTAGCAGAACCCGTAGCAGAAAATCCTACACTGTGTATCCCACTACCTTTCTGCGTCCTTCCTCTCTGTGCCTTTGACAAGGATGTCCACAGTCTCCAGCTTCCCTGCCCAGGCTGCTGCTCCTTCTGCAAAGAAACACAATTCTGAACTTTCAGAAACATGCTGTGTGTCTTGCAACCTAGTGCATAGGAAGAATTACAGATATTTAATTTATAGGAAAAAAGTCAAAATGTAGAAAAAAGTAATAGTGGCAAGTCTATTAATACAGACGATATGACTTACTGTCTTTTAAACACTGGTATTATGAAGTTAAAAGCTTCTTTAGACACACACATTACTAAACTGATATCCATCTTTGAAGTAATCAGGCTTTCAGTTCAGTCTCAGCAATAACATCCTTAAACGTGTTTTTAGAACAAACTCAAGAAAAAGCTGGAGTGCATTTCAAGGCTTGAGTGCTGCTGCCATCTACATGGCAGGAAGACTATAAACCAAAACAAACAACACAAATCTGTATGTTACACTTACTGGGCACAGCTGTAAGTCTGCACATCAGTGTGAAGATAGAAAATAGTTCTGAAACTGAACAGAAGCTTTTATTACCCTGAGTTTCTGTGTGTAAAATTCATGATAATTTAGGGTATGACTTTCCCATGTTCTTATTATCAAAAAATTCACACATTATTTAGATAAAATTTGAGAATAAATAAGGAAATTATCACTATCTTACTAGTGTTGGATATTGTTAATATTTTTCTGATGAGTATTATTCTTTCAAATGCCCCCCCCCCCAAAAAAAAACCAAAGTCTGCCAGTTAATGTAAAACTGGAGGGATTAATGTACTTAATGAAACAACATATACTACTTACTCCAGTGATGCTATTTTTCACAACTGTCTCATTGAGAGTATTGCAGTGGAAGAAACACAGTTTTTATTGCTATATTTGCATGACACAATGTAAATTCAGGCTGTACAACTCTATATTCTGATAGCATATACACCTTCTTGAAATACATGAAAGAAAAAGATAAATGTAATTAAACCTGTATCGCTAAGAAATTTTTTCAAATGCACAGTCTGCTCTAAAAAAACTCTGCAGATATGTCTTACCCCAGTAAGACAACCTTGGGTTATTGAGTGAATTTTATGTTGCATCCAAGTTCAGAACTACTTCTCCAAAAGTAAGATCGACGAATTTTCGCTTTGGGGATCCACGAATTCAAATGACAACCCAACTCAAATGCTAACAGTAGTGCTCAGATCTTTGTCTGGCAGTTCAGACTACATATCCCACGAGGAAGGAAAAAGGAGAAGACCAATCCGTGAAATTCCTCTGCATCCTTTTCCCATGCCGGAAGAGCGGCACACAAAACCCAGCAGAGGCAGGGGTTACAAGGAGGACTTTGCCTTCACAGACCCCACCGTGACCGGGGGTGCAGTGCTGTTCTGCACTGGCACGGCGACTCTGGGACTTGTGCTGGAGCTCAGTGGCCTGGTCTGCCTTCAGAGAAGTTCTCTTTCAAAAGGAGGACAATCCTGGGCAGAGGCAATGCTGCTTACTGAACCTGGCCCCTTCTCTTCCGAATTTTCAGCACTTCAGCTCAGTCAGACGTGCAAAACCATCTCCCTTGCTAAGCTGCTGCTGTTTGGTGCTTGTAGCCCCCTTGTGTAGTGATTCTGTGAAAATCTCTCTCTGTTTCTAACTCTGAATCTCATATACATTTATTTCAAGTCCCATGCCAATTTGCTTTCAGAACGTCTTTCACTGGATTGGGGAAAGGTGTTACTCCACAAAACACAACCCCAAAATGGAAGTAGTTTATTACATTGATCAAATTTAAAATATGTAAATGGCACAAGAGATTTCAAAACATAATGTCTGGATTTGGAGATATAAATGAACAGTTCAAACTTTAGGGAGGTTTCCAGGAATCTAAGTCAGCAACCATTCAGCATGACCATTCAGACCAAGTATGAATTATTTGGAAAACTCAAAATCCCTCAAATAAAAG
Organism: Mystacornis crossleyi; assembly: GCA_013400655.1. NCBI lineage: Eukaryota > Metazoa > Chordata > Aves > Passeriformes > Timaliidae > Mystacornis > Mystacornis crossleyi. The sequence goes on along the minus strand of VYZQ01047322.1, from coordinate 10,942 downwards.
AGATGCCAAAGAGTTTTGATTTGGTCTTCTACTAAAGCAGTAAGTGCCTTTAAATTTTTTTTAAAAATAATATAATGAATTATGCATGTAATGTAAAAAACGCTTATAGGATTTGAGAGCCAAAATTCCACGTTTAAGTCAGAGCCCTGCACACAGCACCCTAAACTTCCAATTTCATGCTCACTCCTGCATGAACTGTCCCACATTTCCACTCTGGATTGCTTGTTCCACCTCTGTCTTTGCCCTGAGGCCAGTGCTTGCCTTGGCACCGCCCGGGCACACAAGCAGGAGTGCAAACGTAAGTGAGGAGACAGAAGCCTGAGCGTGGAGTGGGGAGAAATCCCCCCGACTTTGAAACCACACCCTGAGCCACGCAGGCCACTGGACCCCGTGACTTCTGGATGGAAAGAAATCCAAGCCAAACCAAAACACCATGCTCCTGAAGCAGTTTAGGTATTCATGAATCTTTTACCCCACATTTAAAATTTATACGACTGCTCAAAAATATTAACATACTATTCCTTTTGACAGGATTTCTTAAGAGTAACTCAGTAGAAAAATATATTCCTAATTGCCTCGGGACTTTGTTGTCAACTCCATCTCCATAAGCATGAATGCAGTGGTACATCAGACTACACTCCTATAAAATGCTTCTTCAGTTTGGCTTACAAGGAACTCTTGCAGCAAGTTCATCTGTATTTCACATTCAGCTCTGAAACCGTCACTTTGTTGCAGAAAGATTTTTCTGAGTGAGTTCATCGTGAGCACCGATTATAAAGTTGGTTGTTTGAAAGACATCCAGAAGACAAGGCGAATATATTTGCTTTACTGGGAAATAAATGTACCTACTAAAAAAGTTCCTGCCTTACCTTCCTGATCCCGTAAGGATGATGAGCAGAAAGCAAGCACGAGCACGTGCCGAGCACTGACCGTCACTGCTCGGACCACTGCAGAGGGCTGGCTGTGTGGGCAGGCTGCCGGCGCGCACCGCCCGGCAGAATTAAACACAAGCCATCAAAGATCACGTTGCACAAATGGAATTGCTACTGCAGCAGGATGGGGTGTTATGGACAACGCCAGTTCCTTCAGCTGTGAGACCTCCTTGAACACATCCAGTTTTGGAATCTCGAGCTGGAAGAGCTTTCAGGAGCTTTGCTCTCCTGCCCCGGGGAGCAGACGCTAACGCAAGGCAGCGACGCTGGCTGTGAACGGGCTCGTCCGTGTGCACGAAGAGTCTGCTGCAACAACTGCACGTGGCTGTTCACAGGGAGGGGAGCGAAGGAGGGACACGGGTCCATCCTCTGCAATTTGTTCTGCTGTCTGCAAGGCTCCTCTGGGGCTACTAAGCTCCTGTAGATATATTTACAACTTTATTTTTACCTTCTTGATGTTTGCAACTCCCATTCAGCCACCAAATGTGTTAAAACCATTGACTTTTCTGCCCAAAGATGCCGTTTTTCTGCATGGTATTTACAGCCACAGAAAAATAACATTAAGTATCTTTATCTTCTCTGGCTTGCAGCCAATTTGAATCCCATATTCTTTAGTGGAATAAAAACTGGGATACTTGTTTTCACAGTGAAGAGTGAGACCACCCAGTGTGTCTGAAGACCATACACTGCACTGAGGGACGGGCACTCACAGGTTATAAAACAACAGAAGGAAGAAGCTTTCATGTCTGCTTCACTCAAACCATATCGTGGCACCAGAAGCCAGGTTTTATCCCTCCTGCAGCCAAGACATTTCCCCACAAGGAAGAAAGAGATTCATTACCAGAGAATCTTTCCACACTGAAGGAATCTCCACTCTCCTAGTCGAGGCATCTTCTGGCTAACGTGACAATTAGAAGGGATAAATCACATCAGGATTTCCACCATAGGGAAAGCTGCATCCTCCAATATCTTTGCTTTCATTAGCACTCCAGCTACTGGCAATACAGAAAGTGAGCTTACTGTCAAACCAGCCAAAGTGCTCCAGAATATCAGGGGATAAATGGGTCTAATCAGCTGCACATATTCTACAAATATAATATAAATATAATTTTAAAAAAAAAGAGAAGAAAACAAGGTATAGCTGCTTTTCCCAATGAGCACAAATTGATATTTAATGAAGTGTATCATTTCAGAAGACGACTCCAATGGGCTTCTCCAGTTCCATACTGGTACTGCACTTCCACAGATGATGGTAATGGCAGTATTGAGAGAAAAGGAAAATTTACACCCTAGACATGATCAGATTTGTTATCACTTTCCCATCCTCTCCTGTGCACGTAACATTCTTTGTATTTTAGTTATTCCTAAATATTCCACGTTTAATTCAAATTGTGAATTTCTCTTTTCAGTGAAAACAAATATTCTAATTATCTGAAATGCATTTGGTTTTGCTTAATGTTAAAATGCTATTAGTAAGAAAATTCAGAATCAAGAAGAGAGGAAAATTTAAATTTGATGTAAGCAAAACAATACTAAAGCTGATATAACTGTTTAAGGGCAATCAAAGTTGTAAAGATCTGGGATCACTACATAAACAAATGAACAACATCTAAAAATGAAGAGTTGATATTTTCTATATCAAAACCACCCAAATTTAGTTGAATACATGTAAATCTATTAGTGATGGAAGTGTGAATTGAAGCCAATAAATCGGCCAAAAGAAGCTGATCTTATGGAAGGTATTTCTTCTGACAATGAATTGTTAAAGGCAGCATAATAAAAACAAAAGTCATTTCATGTCCCCCACACCACATATGTCCTGTTTCTTGGCTGTCCTTCTACATCTTCTAATTCTTTGGTCTCAGCAGGTTTTTTCTAACACACCTTACAGGAGCACACCTTAGATATCCAGGGATGTGGCTTCACGTCATCTGGAAAAGAAATGTAATGATTTCTTAATGATTTACAATTTGTGCCTTAATGATTTTACAATTTGAGGTAATAGCTGAGGCTTTGTTACTAAAATATATGTTATTTTAAAGTCTTTTTACAGAGTAACAAACTCCCTAATTTCTGTCATGGAATAAAATCTTTCAGCACCCTCGTGTTAGTGTTGGAAGGTGCAGAAATCTACCTGCAGACCATTCACGTTATAAGTGATAGAGCACAAGAAGCAATATGGACCCAAACCAGCTCAAGAGAATGTGTGGCGTTCCTCAAAACTCATCTCCTGCACAGTCTTCTGCTTCTATTCTTTTTGTTTTGTTTTGTTTTAAAGGATAACGCTCAGTGGATCAGCAGAAAGGTAATTTCTATTTTAAATTAGAAGTATTTTTATGTTAACTCTGGAAAAAACAATCATCAAATTATATATACTTTCTCTTAGAAGAAATAATCCTACAATGGCTGTAAACAGAAGTAATAAGTCATATTGGTAAGACATTATAATCCTGTCAAGGCTTTTTGGAATTCCACAGAAAAGCTTTTAATCACCAATTTTTACCTTTGTGATTTCTTTTAATTTTATGTATGGCAATTATTTATAACCTGAATTTCAAATATTACTTGCATTAGAAACACTGCTCAAACAGGTACCACACCTTTCAAGAGTACACAAACATTGAGAAAGCAGAACACACTATTTTATCCCAGTCTAATGAATATCTTGTACATCTCTCATATTATCTGTGATCTTTGTATCATAGACACAGAGATATGCACATTTCCTTGANGTAACTTGCCTGATAACAAGATAATCACACTTTTAGTGCTGTATTTTTAAGCACAGTGTGGCTAATAAGAACCTGCTGTTCTTCATACATTTTCATTTCTATTTGCTGCAGTTCTGCCCCTCAGACTGTATTGCAGGGACAGCCAGAGACCTTTCCCATCTCTGTGCCAAGGTCTAAATAGGACAAGCAATTAAGCACGACTGCGAAAACTGCTGGGATTTTCCCTATTATCTGTTATGCACCCAGAATCACATTCTGTCCTGAAGAGTGAAATATTGAAGAGAAGGGAAATGTAATATGTGCGATGGTTTTGGAGTGAAGGGATGGGAGAGATCCTCTGCTGCAGAAGGACCAGGCAGAGACTCGGGCAGAGACTGATACCCAGGCACGCAGGGTTTTTACCATCTGCTTTCTACCCAAAAGATGGAAAACGCTACATTTTCCATCTACAGCTTCAAATTCCATCTTCCCTTAGTGAGGCTCAGTTTCCCTCCACGAGCATGTGCAGAAATGATCTATTTCCTACTCTACTGCCACGTGTCTTTGGGGGAAAGTAAGAGGGAAGAGGCATCTGTGCCTGCAGTGTTTCTTGTCACTTCAGCCCAAACCTAGTCCCTTTTCCCACCACTTGCAGAACCCTCCTTAGTGGGACTGCCCCACAGATGAAAGCTAAGACACCTCAAGTTGTGTTTAGTCCTGCGACAACCCTCTTAGATTTTGACTAACAAAATTCAGAGTATTTCCAATCCCCTTGGGAACCATCTCAAGCAACCCCCTTTGGCCAAGGTGATCTGCATCTGGGGGTGTCAATTTTCCACCACTGGTTGTACAAGAAAACTCAGGTGAACAGCTCAGACCTAGAAGTCTAACTAACACATCCATGGACACTCACTTTCAGCCTCTTTCTCAGTTTCCTGAAATGTGGAAAATTCCTCTGGCAAAACGGAAAACTGCTGGGAACGTTTACTGAAAGAAAGAAGCACTTTCAGCAATAGTGAATTCTTTGTGGGTGGTTGATATGATTAAAAGTCAAGTTCCACAGAAAACTGTTGCAATTCTTATCTGATTATTACGTTCAAGGCCAGAGCAGAGACAAGTTTGAAAAGCCAAGGCTTTCCATGTCAAACAGGAGTAGTCCTCAGCATGTGGGGGAAAATGGCAGTGATAAATCCACTATTAGGCATCTGGGAGAGAGGCCCAGCATCTCCTCCGTGTGGGGCCTAAAATAGACACGAGCCACTATCACAGATAATGGCAGCCTGTAGCCACATGAGGGGAGCAACTAAAATCCATTTCACTTAGACAAGAAACTGCAGTCTGATATTTACCTGTGTCCATCACACGTGGAAAGCGTTTTACTGTGAATTATCCAAGAGAAAAGTGCAGGTTGAGGGGTTTCATTACCTATCCAAGAGTAGTTCGGACCACGCACTGAACACAAGAAATCACAGGTAAATTTTGGATTGGTGTCTTGGGTAGTCAGATGGACTCCTGCTATTCATCTGAGTACATGCCTCTACAATTGCTGGAGGCCCACACCCAGAGCAGTGAGCACAAGTGCAGACATTGAAAACGTGCAAGTAAAACAGAGTAGACTTTACGTGATTTTTAAAAACAAAGATCAGTTTGAAAATAAAGCTCTGGCTAATGTCAAGGACAGAAACTGCACCTTCCACCAGTGAGAAACACAACACACAGATGGATGCACTAATGGCTGCTCTACAGCCGTCCTGAATCTGGTAAAGTTGTAATAAAGAACCCTTTCTAGGAACAGCTGGAATTTCTTCCAGATATATTGTCATTTTTTCACCTTTTCCTCATCAGAAGAGATAATAAAATAAATATATTTCTTAACATCATTTTTGCACCTAGGACAACATCTTCTAAGTGAAGCACAAGAGACTCGTTACAGATTTGTTAATAAAAACTTAAAAATTTTGTAAGTTTTCCCAGACTTTGCATATGTGTGAGAGAGATTCTAAAGTCACAGGTTTCACCAAACCAAACCGTGACCTCCCAAGCATTCTCAGGTTCCAAGATTCAAAGTTAAAGCACCTGAGAAAATCATAGCCAACTGAACGTCATATTACTGTTTCAGTGTTTGCTACTGAAAGTAAACGGTAAGCTTTAAGTAAATGTATTGTGTTACCAAATCTTCCCTTTCAAACAAGCACTTCTGTCAGAAGTGTCTTAATTTCTTATCACAGAATTTCATCCGCACAAGGAGCAATAAATAATTCATGTTCCTGGCTCTTTGTTGTGTGTCCCTGAACTGCACAGAGCTGGAAGGCTGACAGCTGTGTCAGGACAAGCACCACGGATCTGACATGACAAGTGACTAACAAGTTTCTTTCAGTCTACAGTCAAAGAAGACAATGGCATAAAGTGCAAAAACGAAATCCTGAAACAAAATGAAACCGTTTCTTTCTCTTTACCTAAGTGTTTGCTATGAGCTTATTTCCGACCCATAACCTCTGGTCATTTTATAGTACTGCCCAACCCCCTTTACTCCTCACATTCGCCTGGCCATTTACGCCTGTCCACGGATCAATATGAGCAATTCTTGGAGAAATACGATGTCTCCATGACAACCAAGCCACAAATTCTCAGTGGAAAGCAGTGAGACCAGTAGTGAAATCTCCTGAGGTTTTCAGACCTATAAGACAAGATGTCTTAAAATGCAGGAATGGACAGAAACAAAAGCCAGAGTAATTCATTGTTTATTACTAGTTTAATGATGTCAGATGGACCGATTGGAACTCAGTTTTTAAGTTTGGATGCTTTATCAACATGTATTTTTGCCAGTCAATATTCACCTCCTGACAGGCTTTTATTCCTTCCATTACTTCATGGAAATATGCAGAGAGCAGAACTGGGTATGTAAGTTCCCATCCAAACAGGTACACCTCGCCAGAGAGAATTAATTTAAGGTTAAAATTAGTGTTATCTTTAAGGTACATTAGTTCTCCCCTGAACACTTCAGTGTCACCTTGCTTTAATCCTTCCTCACTTCAGAACTGATGAAATCTTGGACAATCCATATTTTGGCCCATCATTGCTGCTGAAGGGACTACAGACAGTTTCTGAAGGAGATACTAAACACCACATATTGTCAAACTTGGCTCCTTTCTGAGTAGATTATCTATTTCTTTCTAAATCTCATGCTGGCTTCTGCCGGACAACACTGAGTCTGAGTCTGTGTGGCTTTAAAATGAATAGAGATTTACAATTCATTGGTTTCAATTATTGCAACATACACTGGTGTTCATTTCTCTGGAAAAGATGAAAAGGGAGCGTAGTTCAAATCAGGTATATGACAGTGGTTGAACTCCCAAGGAATCCTGGAGGAGTGGAGTGTGCTGAAATATAATCCCCCAGACACGGGTCCTACCCGGGTTCTGAGATGACTTAGGGGACCTGACATGGATTTCAGACTGCACCCTTTGACTGAAAATTAAATCTCAGCAGTGTTCCTTGGGGAAGGATCAGGGGACTGTTGGCAGCTGCCCCCTGTCAGCACAGGCTGCAAGATTTGGAAATCTCTTAACTAAGCTGACAGGCCGCAGAGACGATGAATCAAAAATATGATACACGGATCAGCACACAAAGATGCAGGAGGGTACAGAGAAATCAGATAAAGCAGGCAAGGAAAATACCAAGTGAAGAAAGATGTTTAACTCTTTCACTAATGAGGACTATGTGCAGGTTACGTGTGCAGTGTATATGGGTCAAGCTCACAGTTCGCTTAAAAGATCTTAGTATTTAGTCGCACAGAATGTTTTTAATCAGCTGTGACTCGATACAATTTATATTTAATTGTTTCCTTTTGGGATTCATTTAATAAATTTCGTAGATGTTCCATAACGAGAAAGATAATGAAACTACATGAAGATAAATCTTTCGGTTACCAAAAAGGACGCACTTTATGGATGTTCCTGTATTTAGCTGAATCAATGTTAAGAGTCATTAAAATGAAATAATGATTGTGAGCCGATTTAAAGGAAAGAATCAAGCTATTTAATGCCACCAATTTGCTTTCCTCCAGAGATACGGTGTTTGAGCGTCCGCTGCTGCATTCAGCTGCAGTGTGTACAGTACTTCTAATTTTTCATAATCTCCCGCTACCTTCAAAGGGTCAGACACTGTACATATATTAAGTAAGCAGTGTAGTCCAAAAGTAATTATAATGAACTAGTAGTGTCAGCTTTCTTTTTGGTCATAAAGCCTTTATCCTTTCCAAGAGCTGAATTCCTGATGGAAGAGGAAAGGATAACAGCTCCACACTGTGACCCCTGGAGGTGACCATTAATTTGACATTGCAGCTGCTAAGAAGGAAACAGCATTACAATGTGCTTTTTTTACAGACCCAAAAGCTGGGTCAGACTGATCACTCGATACTCGGTGGCTGTCTTTAAACGCCTCTCACCTGGACTCTCAGACTCTTCCAGGACACGTCTGTCAGGCGCATCCTCCACATCTTGGAAGTTTGCCGAGCTGGAGCTCTGGTCATGCTTCAGCACACTGACTGCAGCAATGAAGAATAAAAACACAGGGAGGAGAAATGTAATGTATGCAGGAACCAACACTTCCTGATGTTCTGCAGAGCTCTCAATGCTGAAGACATAATTTGTAAACACAAATAATAGACTGAAAAAACCCCAGAAACTCAAACTACTTATGTGCAACCACAGGACAGCTGAAAAATCCATAGACAAGAATTTATGCAGGGTGAAGTTTGATGCATCATCTTACATGAGGCCCCTTTGAAGTAGAAAATCAGCTTTTTCTTAAAGAATCCTAAAAGAATAAAATAATTTAGAAGTCATTAAAAAATGCTTGTCTGTTTCACCAAAGAAGGCAGTAAACAACATAAAAGATAAATTAGATGGTTTTGTAATTCCTGGAGTAATTCAGGAAGGGAAGAAATGATGTTTATTTTAAGATGAAAATATGTTGTATACCATAAGCTGGAATGTGTAAGAGAATTAGCAATAATTCCAAAGTGAAACCCAGACTGAGTTGTAGTTTAAAGATTACCAAATTTGGTTACATGTTTTACTTAACTGCTAAAAACATTTTCATTTCAGAGCATACAAATACTTTCAGGGAAGCAATTACTTGTCTATATATGACTTTTTGATTCACTTAGCTTTTGACCAAATCCCACAGAACTTTTCCTGAGCAGAAGAGAGGCATTCCCCTTGTCAAAGTCCATTTCCTTCTCTTCTGCTTCATATCTCTATGTGGAGCCACAAATACAGCTTGAAGATGAAGTACAATTATCAAGCAGTATATTATGGAATAGCACAGTAAAGACTGGATCTCAATTTTTCTGTGCTGTTAAAACCCTTAGCTGATCCTATTTCCGAGAAAAATAGCAGTGCCTAGAAAATGCTTCTCTTTTCTTGTAATATCTAGAAAACCGAGCAAAGCTCCAAACTTTCAGGGGGATGAGGATACCAATGGCTATGCACAGTCTCAGTGTTCTTCTGCCTTCTTTTCAAAAAAGGAAATTCATTCCCTTATAAATTCTGATGGATTTGTTTTTTTTTAGACCAAATGAGTATTTGCTGAAGGATTATATAATCTAAACACCTATTTAAATTTTCCAAGATTATGAAATCTAAACACCTATTTAAATTTTCCAAGATTATGAGTGAACCAACAAGGCCTCAGGGCAGTGTGCAGACCTGAGAAGCTCAACAGACACATATTCCACTTCAGTGCTCTGTGCTTTCCAAGGGTTTGCAGCTATTGATCCCAGGTCACCAAAGGTTCCATCATTCTTGACTCCTGCAACTGCACAGAGTCTGTCTGAAGCAATCAGGGTTTCAAGACTACTGTGGAATTAGAACCTTGAAAACGTAGTATTAAAACATAATAAATAATAAAATATATGATAGTGACACCATGCATTTCACCCGAAAAACAAAAAACCCAGTAAATTCTGCTTAAAAGATTTGCCTTGGAGAGCAACAATCAGTACATAAAACCCTGTCCAGGTAAAGCAGGGAGTGTTGACATGATAATCTGCACGGGGTGAGTTGACACTGAAGAACAATCACAACAACAAATAACAAACGTTCTTGTTCACACATAAAAAAGCTATGATATGTAAAGGAAGACATGTCTTTAAAGATACCTGTGCTTTGCTCTGATTTTTACAACATTTAAATCATTTTCAAACAGACTTCACCAAGATTCCCCTTTCAAAACAGAAAAATTGGACTATTACAAGTATTCATATTAGATTTTAAAACAAAGTAATTCTGTGCCAAATTTTTAGAACATTTTTTTCTCAAACAGTTCTTCCTACAGTGGAGTCAGCTCCACTGCGCTGAGTGATAGATTGAGTCATTACATGAATGAATTTAGAAGTCAGAACTACCCTGAAGTAGAACAAGAGGAAAATTTCCAACAGAGTACCCTGTGAGCAAAGAGACAAAACAAAAAGTAGAGCTATGCCTTCAGAGACAAAGCAAAAAATCCCAAGGCCTCTGTGTTTTGGTCTCATAGCAGCGACCAAAAACTGAGAATCAGCCTTTCCAACCAAACTGTGTGTTCTCACCAGTACGAAGGCTCGCAGTGAACCAGCGGGCAGACCCCTCCCGGCAGGGCTGGCGCACACCCCCCTGCCCGGAGCCGCGCTGCCGCTGCCGCGCCGGGGCTGGCACGGAGCCGCCCAAGCGCGCTGCTCCTCCCCGGGCCGCGGCACCACGGGCCGGGCAAAGGCCACCGGCTCGCTGCACCTCACAGCACCGAGCACTGCTCCCGCTGAACCTGCCAGACCCCACGGAGAATAACTCCGAGCACGAAAAACAAAACACGACCAGAGCAGGTCCACACACAGATGAGGCACCCCAGGAGGAAGGCGTGAAGTGACCAAGGAAGAAACCAAGGCAGGACGGCAAGATGCTTGGACAGAGCAGGAGGATTTCCAGCTGATGTCTCTGAGTAGATATTGCAGAGATTTGGGGGAATCTGGGAGAGGATGGAGTCATCAAAAGCCAAGAAAGACAAAAAACGAGAAGAAAAGAAATGACGGGCAGAGCCGGTAGAGCTGCAAAACGCCAAAAAGCATGAAACCCTGGCAGTAACAGCCGGTCACTGGACCAGTTTAAAGCGGGGGAAAGCAGGGCTGGGAAGGGTTTTCATGGGGACAGACAGACAGAACCCGGGCCAGCCCGTGCCAGAAGCAGGCAGCTGAGCAGGGCTGAGGGAAGGGAGGGAAGTGCTTGTTCCAGAAACCCAGCACACGGGCTGGGACGGGCTGGGACG
>VYZQ01047321.1:9891-23365 GCA_013400655.1 Mystacornis crossleyi | reverse complement strand
GATTTCCCCTGATTAATTACTGTGTACTGATTCTATAAGTAGGTATGATCAGCTCCTACTGAAAAATCACCAAAAGTCTTTTAAATTGAAAAGAACTATTCTGTTATATGTTGAGGGTCATTATCAGTTACTACAAGAACAAAGACTTTTAGATTGTTTCTACTTTGAAATAAAGCTAAAAAGATAAAAGTCCAAGTCTTATGTTTCAATTAATGAAGACAAACATGTTTCCTGGGGAAAAATATAATCAATCTCCTACTGACTAATGAAAAAGAAAGAAAAAAAAATTCANCTATTGGGCAGGCAGAAAAGGGAAAAATTTATAAGGACTGAATATTACATTAGGGTGAACAATCTCTACATCTGTGAAAATGCTGAACTATTTGAAAAGGAGTGTATCACTTTAGGGTCTGGCTGGCTTTTTTGTTATTAGTGGTGGGGTTTGTTTGTTTGTTTGATGTTGTTGTTGGTTTTTAAGTTCTCATTACATCAATATTTTAACTCAAAATTGAGTTCAATGTTCACATTAACTCCTATAGCAGTCCTGGGTAGAGAATGTTTTGAATCTGCAAAGTCACTTACAATAAATCTTAAAAAAATGTAGATGGGGCATTTTATTATTGCAGGAAATATTCATATAGAAAAAAAAAAGCAGAAGCACAAGTAAGTGTGTTTCTGTCCTTTGAAACATGCAGTCACATTAGCAGTATGTGATACTTTGCATGAGTTAAAGAAAATTAAAAGACGGTGCAGAATACAAATAAACTTTCAAATACTAAAATCTTAGTGAGAATAATATCAAAGAAAAGGATTTAGAGTCTTTTATTTTCAATTGAGGATATTTCCTGTGTATGTTCCGCACAAGACTGGTATATACAAGAGTTCCAATCATAGAATGATGGAAATGATGGAAAGGACCTTAAGGATCATCTAATTCCAAGCCCCATGCCATGGGCAGGGACATCTCTGAATAGATCAGGTTGCTCAAAGCCCCATCCAACCCAGCCTTAAACACTTCCAGAGATGGAGCATCCACAGATTGTCTGGGCAACATGTTTCACTGACTCACCACCCTCACGGTAAACAATTTCTTCCTGATATCAAATGTAAATCTCCCTTTTTCAGTTTAGAGCCATCACCCTCTCAACAAGCCACCAGCAGGGGTGTGATGTTTCTAGTAAATTTTCATGTGGCTGCACAAAGACCCAGGACCACGTGTCAGGGAACTCTGTTTTATTATACATCTTCTAACCCCAGCAACCAGCCCACTGCTTAGACGGAAAAGGTGTTGGTTAACAAGCCCTTAAATTCTTACAATACACTTCCATATGAGCAAAAGCTAACAAGACCTTAATTTTGTACAGTACACTTCAAAAGGTTCTCAAATCCCACAACAATCTTGCCAAAGATTCTGGCTGAAAAGCCACAAACACCTCCACAATCTCCTCACTCTCCCAACACGATTCAGTGCTGAGTATGGGCTGGAATATGATAACCATACTTTGCCCAGGCAAAGCAAGAAAAGAAAACAAATATCAGCCCTGAGTTATTGAGTTGGATGCCCATGTGGATGGTCCAGATGGTTCAGAGCAGGGATTGCAAGACAAAAAAAAGCAAAAGAAAAAGAGATGAAAAAGAGAACAAGGGGGTCTAAGTCCATTTATCTAGAATAACTAGAATGATTTTTGGAACTACAGTTTATATAGACCATGTATGTAAAAACTCAGCCATCTTTCAAAGCAATACTTGTAAAAATGTTGTGCTTTGTAGCTAATCAATCTAGACACATCTTAGTCATCAGACTCTAGTAGTATTTATGTGTTGCAGTGGGGTGGCTGCAACCTTTCCCTGGGAGACAGCCTTGGCCCGTGGAAGAATCAAGGAGACGATATTTGATAGATGTTTCCAGATTTTATTTCCCCTGGCCGCACATGGCCGGAGCCCGGCAGGGACTCCGACAGCGACTGCCCCTTAGAACAGGTCTGGAATAACCCCCCCGCGGGAGTCCCGTGAACACTCCCTTAAGTACAGGATTCCCGCGGGCTACATTCAAACTGACCAATGGGGGACAGGGTTTGGGGTACACATGACCCGGGAACAGGGACAGAGAAACCCCGTGCCCCACGCATCCACTCATGCCCATCCCCCCCACGGGGGTCACCTCTTCATTTATGCTGTCTGAAGAAACTTTATCATCTCAGAATTTTGAAGATGTTATTACTAGGATTTCTGAAATTGCACTGTTGACACCACACATGTACAAAGACAACAGTCAACAAAATTGTCCAAGAACAGACAAGCAACAGCCATTGTCACTTATATTCACTAACCTTAGCTCTGAAATCATGATGTGTTAAGCAAAACATCCTTTGAGAACAAAATTCCAATTTTCCTATCTACAGAAACAATATGAATCTAAGACAAAATTTTCTACACATATTTCGTATATGGAAATGCATGGGAGATTTAAATATAATCAGAAAAAAAAAGAAAAAATAAAAAATTATTAGTCATTATGAGCTTCTGGCTCTCCATAATCTAGCTAATGACTGATATTAAGAATTGGACTTCAAATTTTTTTTTGCAAAACAGGTTTCACAGTGAAACAACAATATTCTCTTGAAAATTCTTTATTTCAAGTTCATTGAAACAGCTGAGCAACTTTGAATCTTTTTGTCTAATTCAAACCTCATTAAAAGCAAACGCCTGCAAGTTTCAAAACTGACCAAGTGTAGTCAAGGAATTTTTATGTATGTAATCCTACAACCATATAGCAGAGAAAATGAGATTACTCAAATATATTCTTCCACTTCAGTAAAATTCACATGAATATTACATATGTACTTACAGCCATCCTGTAGAAATAATGAGATTACAAGTACGCTACTCCCTCTAAGGATAATAAGAAAAAATGTAGTACTCTACATGATTATATTTCTTAATTCATTGTAAAAGACAATAGAGACCATGTTTTTTTATAATAATAAAAGTGCAGAAGTGTCACTATTAGTTCTTCATGAATCAGCTCCTGCAATATATTACCGATGTATAAGGAGGACAGTGAAACTTCCTTTTACTTTTACCAGCCAAGTTGGAAAATATATTTAAAAAAAAAGGAAAAAGAGAGACATTTTAGTTATGTGTAAAGAAAAAGAATATGGGGCACTCATGTTGTATGCTTCTGCTAACTAGGTGTATTGGTTTTGCACGGCCTCGTTTTTGGTAGCGGGGGGGCACAGAGATGGCTCCTGTGAGAACCTCATGGAAACTTCCACCATGTCCAGCAAAGCCAATCTCTGATAGCTCTGAGAGATGGACAGACATGCTGCTGGCCAAAACTGGGACAATGAGAGAGGTTGGTAATGCCTCTGTGATGACATATTTAAGAAGAAAATCAAAACAAAAGTCACACTGTTTTCCTTCTAGTCAGAGAAGCAGAGGAGGAGAGAACATGTGAGGGAAAACAATATGGGGACACCAAAGTCAGTGGAGAAGGAGGAGGAGGAGGTGCTCCAGGTGCTGGAGCCGAGGTTCCTCTGCAGGCTGTGGTGAACACCATGGTGAAGCAGGTTGTCACCCTGGAGATCATGGACACATGGGGAATGCAGAGATCTACCCTCAGCCNGGGGGAGGAGGTGCTCCAGGCGCGGGAGCCGAGGTTCCTCTGCAGGCCGTGGTGAACACCATGGTGAAGCAGGTTGTCACCCTGGAGATCATGGACACATGGGGAATGCAGAGATCTACCCTCAGCCCATCGTGGGGGTACTCATGCTGGAGCAGGTGGACGACTGGAGGAGGCTGTGATCCAGTGGGAGACCTTGTGGAGAGAGAGGGCCCTTGCTTCCAGGCTGGAGCAGCCTGGTCTTGGAAGACTGCACATCANAAAAAAAAAGGAAAAAGAGAGACATTTTAGTTATGTGTAAAGAAAAAGAATATGGGGCACTCATTTTGTATGCTTCTGCTAACTAGGTGTATTGGTTTTGCACGGCCTCGTTTTTGGTAGCGGGGGGGCACAGAGATGGCTCCTGTGAGAACCTCATGGAAACTTCCACCATGTCCAGCAAAGCCAATCTCTGATAGCTCTGAGAGATGGACAGACATGCTGCTGGCCAAAACTGGGACAATGAGAGAGGTTGGTAATGCCTCTGTGATGACATATTTAAGAAGAAAATCAAAACAAAAGTCACACTGTTTTCCTTCTAGTCAGAGAAGCAGAGGAGGAGAGAACATGTGAGGGAAAACAATATGGGGACACCAAGGTCAGTGGAGAAGGAGGAGGAGGAGGTGCTCCAGGTGCTGGAGCCGAGGTTCCTCTGCAGGCTGTGGTGAACACCATGGTGAAGCAGGTTGTCACCCTGGAGATCATGGACACATGGGGAATGCAGAGATCTACCCTCAGCCCATCGTGGGGGTACTCATGCTGGAGCAGGTGGACGACTGGAGGAGGCTGTGATCCAGTGGGAGACCTTGTGGAGAGAGAGGGCCCTTGCTTCCAGGCTGGAGCAGCCTGGTCTTGGAAGACTGCACATCATGGAAGAGTGACTCATGCAGCAGCAGTTTTGGGAGGACTGTGTGCCCATGGGAGGCACTCATGTTGCTGCAGTTTTGGCAGGAATGCTGCTTAAGAGATTTGGAGCCAAGCTAGAGAAGTTCATGGAGAACTGCTTCCTGTGGGAGGGACCCCACAGTGCAGCAGGGGAAGAGAATCTTGGTGATGAACTGACCAAATCCCTGTGCCCTGTCTCCCTGCACTGTCAGTGGGAAGGAGGGAGGGGCTGGGGGGAAAAGGTGTTTTAAGGGTTTATCTTACTTCTCATTATCCTCCTCTGATTCTGTTAGCAATAAATTCACTTTGTAACTTTAAGTTAAGCCTGTTTTGCCCTTGAAGTGTTTTCTCCCCTTCCTTACCTCAAGTTGCAAAGCCTTTGTTAACATTTTTCTTTCACTCCTCTGCCCAGCTGTGTCCGGGGAGGGTGAGCAAGCGACTTTCATGGGTGCCTGGTGCTAGGCCAATGTCAAACCATGACACTAGGATAAATGTTTAAAAAAATTGTTTGGGTTTTTGTCTTTTCCTTGATGAATTAGCTAAACTGTTCCAATTAGAAGGAATTCCCTGGGGTATGACTTTTTTTCTGATGCAGTACTACCTATTATAAAGTCTATACAATATCTGTTTTCCCCGAAAGAAGCAGAAATAGCGCAACAAAAAGAAAATTTAATTTCTACAATGTTAATCTTTTTTCAGCTTTCAATTAGTCCAGGATTCAGCCTATTCAATTTTTTCTCAGTATCAAGTAGTAAATATGAATTCAGGTTGTTTGATCACTGTTGACACCTATTTAGGCTGCTTTTCCTTCAGACACAGAAACAGAGATGTGTACCTTTCAGCGTATATTTCAGTTGCATTTTCTCCTGATAGGAAGAGAATTATCAATTTATTTTGCAAAATAAAACCAAATCTTTTATCAAAGCAATTAGCTAGCAACTTGCTGCATTACACGTAAGAGCCCCAAAATGTCAAAAAACAACTCCAATATAAATAAAATAACTTCTAAAAGACAGTGTAGATTTCATATTGGTTATTATTAGCTGGAAGTATTTACCACTGTCTGAAACAGGTCCTTTGCCATTCCTGTAAAAGTCATGAACAGATCTTGTAAAAAACATATAAAGATGGGCATTGTTGATGACAATTTTCAGGAAATGAAATTACAAAAAGAAAACCAATTATGCATTTTTAGATGAGATTTTTCTGCTACAGTTACATACATATAACCACATGCAGTTACCAGGTTTAAATCATAAGTATGGTATATCAAGGTGGAATTTTTTTTTTTTTTTTTTTTTTTTTTTTTTTTTTTTTTTTTTTTTTTTAAAGGAGAATACCTAAGATTGCAATTGAGACATACTTTTTCAGGGATCAAATGGACTTAAAACCAAAAAAATCCTAGGAAGAGGAGTGATTTAGAGATTCTTCAAACCGTTAGTTTTGCCAGTGTGACTTCCCAAAACAACATTTGGCAAAATCAAATAGAGGGTGATAAGGGTAAAAGGTGCTGCAAGGTATGCTAAAAGACCAGTAAATTTCTGTGGTTAACTGCAGAACTGTTACTTGAGCCAAAACATAAAGTTATTATAGCTGAAGATCCAGGAATAACTAACGTGGTAAAGTTCTGGCACTCTTAGGTGCAATGAACAGAAGCCCAGTAGGTTACGTAAATTGAAGGAGTTGATGCATAACTTTCAGACCTCAGCCGGGAGCACAAGAGACTGATACCCAAAAAAAAAAAAAAAAAAAAAACAACCAAGCAAAAAAATCATACCAACAGGGCAACAAGCAGAAGCCTTTACTGCTAACAAAGAGCTCCTTCACCATGACCATCTTTTTTCTCCCAGGATAAAGTTCTGGATGCTGGCAACTTGTGTTTGTCTTCTGAGAAAGTACCCAAAGGTACACTGAGAAGGTTAATATAATGTCAGAAAGAAGGAGTGGATACAAAGAAGGCACTTCTGTGTAAAAAAATTAATTCCATTGGCATTGGTGTGGTTTTTCTACACTGATTATATAATTTGGACTAAAATACTACTGTAAGATTAATTGAACCAACAGTCAATCCTGCATATTAACAGTGTATTCTCCTTTTCCTGTAACAGTATTTTGAGACACACAGTGAGGACCTGAGGACCTGAAATTTCAGACTGAAGTTTGTTTGGATATCTAAAGTTGCACTATGGTGGCATCCATACATTTGCTGAGACGGGTTTAGATGATCACCTCCAGCCATGTGGTGATGCTGGGTGGGAGCTTTGCCCAAAAGCCCACTGTGTCCCACTGCAGGTGCCCTGGTAGGCTGTTGCAGCACAGTGGACAGTGCAGTGTCCTTTCAGGGTGGCAAGCTGTCACCCGATGGCAGCGCACGTCCGCAGGAGCAAAGAAGCAGGAGGGATCTCTCGTGTGGGTCTCAGCAGATTTTATTGCCAAGCATTCCACAGACAAAAGATCAGGATCTCAGGGCTTGCAGCGTTTTTTCTGAACAGGGGTAGGGCTAGCTCACAAACCAATGGAATAGGGGCACACGGGCGGACTCAGGGAGAATTGACAATGGAACAGCCAACAGGGAGGATACANAGGATAAAAAACTATGATTTTGGTCAGTCTTATAATTCTTAAAAGTCTCTCCACTATTTAAGGTAAAAAGGTTTTCTTTTGCTTCACATGGATTCCAAACTGCTCAAAGGGCAACAGACCCACCCAGGAATTCTGCTGCTCTGGAAAATATCTCTCCCATGAATCTTGCAGTCTTCTCACAACTGCCAGCATAGGCCACACATGGCCTATGGATAGGCAAATTCCAGCCTAAAAGCAACTGCTCTATTCTTCACAAAATCTCTAAAAGTCTCTTATAGCTCCGAGGTGACCCGGCATGGTCATGTTTCTTTTTCCCACAAGCTGCACACAAAAATCTCATCCCCGCATGTCTTTAAGTGGATTAAAGAGAAAAAGAACAGTTTGTGACATTATAGTTTTTACCACAGTTTGCAAAAAGTATTTTTAAGCTTCGTTCTGGGTGTGACTCCACCCTCTTTTCCATTCACCACCTTCAGCTCCATCTCCCATGACTTAATTTCTCTTTCCCTCTGACCTTGAAGTCGCCTCAGTTTTCTTCGGGCTTTATGTTGGAGAAAAAGCCTCTTTCTCTTTATGCGGCTGGCTCCTCAGCTCAACTCTAGCTACTTTGGTCTCAGAATGCTCTATTGGCTCCTGCTGGGATCTGCTTGGGGTTGCGTGAGGGGAGAGGGGTCTCCAGTCGTTAGGAGCTGCGCCAGGTGGTCTCGGCTATGCAGCATCTTAATGGTTGTTTTCTTATCTGCCCACGGCTCTGAGGGGGTTTCCCACGGCTACCCAGGGCCATGCCCGGACACCGGGGAATGGAGGGGCCTGGGCCCATTTCTCTCCTCCCTCCCCCCACCACCACTTCCCACAGGAGGCTTGAACACAAAAGGGAAGTTCCCTTGTCTCCATGCAGTTTAAATACATAAATTTGGAGAAGCATAATTGGTCTAAACGACCGTCCATCAACTCAGGTTCAAACCACCACACAGTTACTTTATAAGACCCTGGTTTTGTAACTGGGCACTAGTTCATGAAGAGTTGAATGCAAATATGTGGAGGTAACCTCCAGAGGTGATGAAATAAATAGTGGTGATGTCTGCCCTCACCCGTTGCTATTTTAGAGCTATATCCAGAAAGGGCTGTACTAGAACCTGGATTCCCCCTAACCTGGCTTCTAAAATGATAAGGAAATTCTTATAACTGAATATATGCTGTAAATGTGCAATGTTCACATTCAACAACTGTGTATGCATTTTACATCTATAGTTACATTATATATACGTATAATGTATGCAAACATTCAGTAAGGAAATTAGGAATCACTATGAATAGAAATGATGGAGAGATGAGGCCAGTTTTAAATGTCAGAATAATAGTTTGTTGTGTTGCTATTCATTAGCAATGAACATTGCCAATCCTATTTCTTATTCATTGCCAATTATTATTACTACATTTATGAAAAGGTCTTTAAGACTTAGAACTTAAGCCAGCAGCAACATGTAGCTGATACTGTATAGTCAGAATTGACAGCTACAGCTTTTATCTCTCTGAGATCAAGATGCCCATGTCTGAGAACTCTTTGTCAAGGGAAGCTGGAACCAAAGCAGGAAAATTCATTCTATCCCATCTTGATTCTCTCTTCACTGATGCTTTGTGTTCCACAGATCTCTCTTCAACAAAAGTGACATGATCTTACCTGTTAAGATCTTATCTGTTAAGATCATCAAATATGATCTTCTAGTACCTGTGCTTGTTAGCATTTTGCCAAATACTGTTTCTTCTTACTCTACATTCTTAGCTTTTCCTTAACAGATTTAATTGCCTACTTATATTTTCCTGAACTCTGCTTGGAGTCCTACCCTGCCAGTCTCCTTTGCAGTAACATTTTACATACTGCTGACATTATATATCTTGTGTTACAGAGTCACGAAATGCTTAATGTCCTGGGTCCATGTCTCTGACACTCCCAGCTGCACAGTGCCTGCTTTCAGTGGCAGATATTAAATACATACTTTTAAACAAAATATCTGGTGGTTTGGTGACCTTGGTAATCCCCTGAAATGTGAAGAATGCCATTGCAGAAATTTAAATCCAGGTCTCCTTATCTCTTAGAGAATGTTCTCCTCGAAAATTTATTCAAAAGCCTTTGATTTTAAGTGAAGTAACTGAAATAACAGAGAGCAGAGTTATGAATTGCAAAGTAAAGATTGTTCTAACCATACTGAATACATCAAATCTCTTTTGCATTTTGTTGTATTTTATCTAGACATTTGCAGCGGTAAATACATGCATGCTCACAATCTTCAGTTTTAGGGTCTAAAGGATCTTCAAGTGACTAAGCAAGTTTGACAGAATTTTTCTATACCATTCTCCAGGAACTAAACAAAAATTTTATTTACATATCCTTTTCATCTATAATTTGCTTTGTTGTGTTTAGGAACAAGCTCTGATTTTGAAAGAATCCACACTTTTTTAAGCCTAACTGATTCTAAATGCAGAATTTTGTATGTGGTTTTAAATATTACAGAAAGAAGAAATATTAGATGCTGAAAAATAAAATGTGTGCACACATATACATTTATCATAATAGAGAATGTTGAAATTAATTCAGGTTGACTGAAAATACCATCATAGACATTAATAATACATGAAATAATTTCCCTTGAGATATTAAATTATGTATTCACAACAATATTCAGGGAGTTTATTTGATAGTTACATACACTTGGCAGAACTCTATCTTCTAGCGAATACTTTCTAGCGATTCTTACCAGTCAACACTCTTCATTGTTGTCAAAAGAGAACTTTCTTGCGTATCTGTAGATCAAAGTGTAAATATTTGGGTTTAACAGAAGATTACAGAGATGAATTTAGGCAGAATTAAGAGAAAAAATAACAACTAAAAAATTCAACATGCTTTAACAATCTTGTGACTACTATAAATATAAAACATTTAATTTTTTTTTAACTGACAAAAAAATCTTGAC
This sequence comes from Mystacornis crossleyi, assembly GCA_013400655.1. Lineage (NCBI taxonomy): Eukaryota > Metazoa > Chordata > Aves > Passeriformes > Timaliidae > Mystacornis > Mystacornis crossleyi. Next base: position 13,264 of record VYZQ01047321.1, on the reverse strand, counting down.
CTACAGTTATTAAGGGGAAAAAAAGAGGTAGCTATATCTGTCTAATCCATACTAGAGTAGAATTTATTTTTTATGTGTTTAATATCTAAGTAGGTTTGGATCAGTCATGACTATCCTTTCTATTTCTCTTCATAAAGTGGGAGAACTTCTAACTTATTTGATCAAGTTCCTTCTTTTCTTGCCCCTTAAAGTTTATTTATTTATGAGGAAATAACTGCACAACTACTACAAACAAGAACTTCTCATTATACAATTCTGTAACTAATTTTTTTCATCACATTAACAGAGACAAATAAGGGGTTTAGGCTAGGGGGTTTGAGACTCAAAGGATTTAGCAGAAGGGATGTAGATCTAGGCATAGACTAAACAGTTTGTTTAAGACTATGAAAAGCAAACTCTGTGTTCAGAAAAAGATATCAAAATTGAAAATTGTCTGAGTTTAAAGTGACTTAATTAGATCCTTTAAAATGGTTACACAGAGACTTTTTAAAAAAAGAAACTAAACACTAGAATCTGTGCATTGACTACAGATCCAGCCCTAGATGAGAAGTGTGAATTAGATGACTGAGTTTAAGGCAGTGATTCGAAGCTGATTAATGTTAGGTGAGAAAACTGCCCATTTATTGTATGCCTAAGCAAGCTGGTTTATAATAAATATATGTGAGTGTCTCATGAAACATCCAGGAATATTGGTGCACTTTCAGTAAAAGTCAATAGCTAGCTTTGTAACAAAATGTCTACTAGTATAACTGTACAAATATAATGCTTCTAATATTTCTTTGGTCATTTTCCATACATATTTTGTGTTTAGCTTTTTTTTTTTTTTTTTTTTTTTTTTTTTTTTTTTCCTGAAATACCTAGTTTCTTTACACAGGCATTGACAGTTTCCTTGGTACACGTTAAAATAGAGTCAGTTATTACTGAGAGCAACAGTGTACTGAAAGCAAGTCAAGAAGAGTTGAAAAACTTTTTTTAAGGTCTTGGCACTGGAAGTTAATATTTATATACACAGAAGCATAAAAAATATTACATGAAAATTATGAGACATTTATAAAAGAACATTTACAGTTCATAACAATTTAGCAGTTAAACAGCCCCACCCCCACCCAAATATTCACCAATCTATGGAAAATTCCTTAAAAATGACTGAAAATAAATATAAAAAGTTGAGGCATGGGAAAGCTTAAAAAGACAAAATATTTTTTCCAGAAATTAACAGAGATGTGAGCAAAATTCTTTTTGATTGTAAAGCTTCTAATCACATGTCCAAGAACTACAAAATATATGAACCTTTTGAATGCTGAACAGCAAACAAGGATCACCTGACAGGCATTTTCCAACTCATTTCATATGACACTGATAACATTTTCTATCAGCTATAAATGGCTGTTTAACATGTTTGCAGCATGAAATATAATATGAAAATATTAAAGATATTCCACATGAACATCTAAATTTTGCCTATGTAAATAGGTTCTTTTTCATAATTTGATTTGTGATGGAGTGTTGAGGAGACTGGTTAATATTTATAAAATATATTTTAAATTATACTTTATTTGTAAACAATATACAATAGTAATAAATAAGTTTTCATTTTATATCAACCTAAAATTATCCCTGAGACAAGAACTATTAAAGTGATTTTATTCAAGTTTTTTTCATCAGACTATGATAAAATAGTTGTTGAAGGAGTACAAGATCTCCATTTTTTTGAATCAGAGACCCCTATTACTACCAAAAATAACACTAATATTAAAAAAAAAAAAAAAACCCAACTTATTGTCACTTATATATTGAAAAATAAAAAATACTTTCTTTCTGGGAAAAAGGTTTTTAGCAGGCCTTATCCATGCAATAGAAAAAATGAAATTCCATTAATAGGTTTTGGTGCAAGGGGTAACTCCTCAAATTGCTGCAATTATTACTTTTTCTAGGAAACAGACTGCTGCTTCTTCCTGGTGTATGCAAAGGACTACCAGTGCTCCCAAAAGAAGGATGAGCACATATGTTAATGTCAAAATATTACAAAAATATAAGTTAACATGAGGTTAGAAGTATTCAAATTAGACATCATAAAATGTGGGAGTGTAAGAAAATATCTTTTGACTCAACCATGTTTATATTCTTCTCTGTTCTAGAGTTACATCTGAGCATAATCTAGTATACAATACCTGATTAAAAAAAATTACCTTGAGAAAAAAAAGAAGAAAATTATATTAAAAAACACACTTATTCAACAATCCATATAACTGTCTTAATATTAAAATAATTTCAGATTCCAAAATTCTTCCCCCATCTTCTGACACTTAAAGTTCCTAAGTTTTTAAGGTGTAAATCCAAGAAAATATTTTAGATAGTATAAAAAAGCCCATCCCAAACTTCTGATCTTTCTGCTTGTTTACAATAAGTCACATTGTAATATTGAATACAAATTAAACATTAATTAGGCAGCAGTAGTTCTAGAATAAGAGACATCATAAACAGTTCTCATATTATGAAATTGATTTTAAAATATGAACTGCAATGGCAACTAAACAAGAGTTTATTCCTCTTATCTGGCAGAGTTGAAATAATCAACTATCTTTTGATTCCTAGGATTATTAAAATAACTGAAATTAGACTGGAAAAATCATCAGTGAATTGAAAGTAAAAAATGAGACTGAACCTTTAAACCACACTGGTCTGCCATAGCAACTTCCAGCTTGACCTGACCCTCAGTTTTCTATCCATCTTTGTATCAAGAAGATAATTGAAAAGATCACAAAGGATAACATGTACCTGCAAATGTGGACAGACATTGCTAGAGTGAAATTAAGATTTTAGTTGATGACTCTGACTCAGGTGAGATACAATTTTATTCCAGGTTTAAAGAAAATCACGAAATCAAAGACTCTTGTGGAGACGTGGTGGAGAGGGTCTTGGTGAGACATATGGGAAGTAGCTCTGAGAGGTTCTACAGCAGACACATGGGTGGAGTGTCTTTGAAGACAGGAGACTCCAGGGGCAGCAGGAGAGGATCCAAGGAAGAGCCAAAAAGGGCATAGAAGAGGGCATCAAATTGATATTCAGAGGAGGCCTTGGCCCAACGCTGCACAACGGTGACTGCTGTGTCACTCCATTCCTGTGACCCTATGAAAAATTTAGATTAAGCCACCTGTGTTTTCATAAGAAGAGAGAAGCACGTGCACATTCTTGATCTAAACAGCTGAGAGATAGCAAGGAAACCCAAAAGGAAGAAACTGCTTTATCTCAGATGAGATCAGCCGTTCCCTGTCAGAGCAGTCGGCCACTACTTCCCAGTCTAGGCCACCCATTCTGACTGGGAATTAAGCTGCAGCACCAAGAATCTATTAGCATTAGGGTTAGGGTTAGG
>VYZQ01047320.1:318293-328986 GCA_013400655.1 Mystacornis crossleyi | reverse complement strand
AAGAGGAGGAGGAGGAAGGTGGAAATTACTCTTTGGTCATTTTCTCACAGGGGTTGAAGGAATTTTTGTGTGTGTGTAAGGATTAAATCAAGACAACAGCGGCAGTTCTTCATCCTCCTCCTTGCTGCCCTCTGCAGTTCCAGCCAGCCTGTCTGGCAGCTCAACACAAGAAGTAAGGAGAGTAAGAGGGAGAGAGCAAGGATTGAAGTACACCTGCTGTGCAGGGGGGATAGGTTGCCCTCCAAGTCTCTAAAGGAGGAAGGTTCAGTTGATGACTTCAGAAGCTCATCTAACATACAGATAGTATCAGGCTATGAGTGTCCTCTGGGCTGGGGATATCTGGCTCAGGAGGGTTAGAGCCTGCCCCAGCTCTGTTCTGCAGGGTAATCTGTCCATGGTACAACACTAACACTATCACTGTGCCTATCAGACAACTGATTTTCCACAGCTGTCTCTCTTCCATGGGTTTGTTTCTAATCTCTGCAGCGCAGTTATGTGTTTTCTCCCCCACTGGATCTACCCAAGCTCCACTCTCCCATCTGATTGCTGTGCCCTGACCTCTGTTCTGCAGGGCTGTTCTGCATGCATGCAAAGCCACACCGGTGACTGTACAGACCTTGAAACGTCTTCCTTATCCCACTGCAAGGACTCAGCTTGGAGGAATACCTTTCTGGGACTTTCAGTCTCAGTTCCCACCCTCTGCTGCTGATCATCACTCACTGGATCCTCCACAGCACTGTACTATGCAAATATATACAACCCAAGGCTCATTTTGGAATAAATCAATCTAAATTAAAATAATGAACAGAAAGTACATAAACAGATCAGGCAGTAAAGCCATTTCTTTTTCTTTTCCCCTGTGTCTCTCTTTTTTCACTAAGAAGGATTGTTTCTTTTCTCTACTTTTTTTTTGGGGGGGGGGGCGGGAAGAAGCAGATTGGCTTTTAATTTTTTTAAGCTATCTCAACAAACAGAAGCTGTCTGTTGCTATTCAGCAAAACCCACCAAGCAATGTTGGTAGCTTGGCATGAATTTTTGGCATGTCTCTTTTCCCTAAGATGCTGTTTCTGTCTACAGCCATACTATCTCCTTTTGGAAGACACTATCATCACCTCTGACTTTGGTATTACTCACTTTAAACCACATAGTCAAAATAAGATACAGTGCCATCCCTTGCCTCGCACCTATGAAATAGCAAGAAGCAATTACTATGATGTTGGCTGCCTGCCTTCACCCTGCCTTGTCCTTCCTGTTTCCTTGGCCTGAAAGGCCCACAGGCTTGGCACCCAGTGCAGCCCCAGCCCTCAGTGCCTGCAGCCCTGGCAGGGACTGGCACTGACCCTGAGCAGCAAGAGAAGCTTGGTCTGTCTGGGCTTCCACCCTGCAGGGCCAATCCCTTCTGCACTCACCAAATGGACAGCGAGCTCTTTGGAAAATCTGCATGGATACCACCTGTGGGAAGCAAGGAGAGCCGTGACTTGTGCTTCCCACCCAGGGCCATGGCACGATCAGCTGCCATTGCCCAGGGCTCAGGCAGCTTTCAAGGAAGTGAGGCATGCTCTGAGTAGTCAGGCACAGATCGCTGTGGAGTGACCAGTACAGCTGAACCATGTCCCTCGAATGCCTTAGGATTTATGGGAATATGAGACTTGACATGGTTCCGAATATGCCCTCATGTACGTGGTCACTATGGCCATTATTTTTTTCTGCTCGTTATTTTTTCTCTCTTTCTCTGTCAGGATCACAAAAAGACAAGATTGTCTGTTTGGGCCTGTTTATGCTATGGGTTCCCCAGCTCTGCCAAGCAGTTTGTTTCAAAGGCCTGAAGGCCTGGATTTTCACTGACCCTTTCCTGGAACCCAAATGAGAAAGCACCCTCAGGCCTCAGTGAAGAGGACTCCAGAGGTGGATGGATCCTTCAGCTGGTCACATCATACTGGGAGGGCTGACTGCCAGTCAGCAAACCCCCATCAAGTGCTAACCCTTTACAGCCTGTAGTCTCTGTTGTAATCCCCCATGCTTCTCTCCTTAGCCTTGATGGACTCAGATGTCAGAAGCACAGGGACCTTTTGCCAAAGCAGACCCTGCTGACACGAGAGCAGCTGGCTCAGCAGAACTGGCAGGGCCATGCACTACAGAAAGCAAAAGGGGAGCAGAGATGGGTGGGAGGTGACCACTGCAACAGAGGAGTTCTCTTCTGCACAGCTGGGCACCCAGAGAGAAGAACGAGGACTGAGAGGGTGTTAGAAAAAGAAAGATGCTCTCTGTTTCCCACTCTGGCCATCAGACCCAAATGAACATCTCTTTTCTCCCTTCCCCCAGCTCCCACCCACCTGATGAAGGCATTAGTGACAGTACAGGCTACACAAGCTACAGCTAAATGGGGACTATCTACGATCTACAGCCACACAGGGTCATTCTCCGATCAGTGCATGTTTTGGCAGAAAGACAGGACTCCCCATTCTCCTTTTCCCTCCCACTCTGCTAATTGCTAACATACTCCTGCTATAAATCTTGTGTCAACCTATTGATGGCCATGACTTTGTCTGATCAGGCCCCAAGGACTAACACACTTGTTGCCCTGTGGGCAGCTCTGGATGTGCTGCTTTCTGAAACACCACATCCCCCTTGCATAGCTCCCAGGGCATCAAGCTCACCACACTGACAAAGCCCCTGCTCAGCCTCTGGCAAGCCCTCATCACAAAACTCCTGTGAGGAAGACTCACGGGTTTTGAAGCCCATCAGTCTGGCTAAGCCATTCTGATGTGGACATTAGATGCTAATCACTGGAGTCCATGTTCAAAGGGCTGAGGACAAGGGACAATGAAGGACAAAGATGAAGCTAGTGCCATAATTCTGACAGGTCCCTTTGAGGTTCAGCAGTGGCCACACTTGCCCTTCCATTGGCTGATGTGGTGTGGAATGAGCAAATTCTCTTTTTCCAGAAGAAAAATCCTTTTGAAAATGCACTGATGATGCAGTAAGGCCCCTGCTTGGTGACAGCCAGGTCTTGTGTCAGCCCATTATAACATGATGTTACAATGCAGACAGAAAGATGTGATAATGTGGTATCATCCCAGAAGACATTTCAAGGCATTTTGAGTGCCTGGCTGCAAAATCAGGAGGCCTGGAAAATTTATCAAGGACAACTCAGTTGAGAGCTGAATCAGCTGGGCTCCACCAGCATTTTAGGAAAGTGTCTCATCAAATTCAAGTCTCAGTTGTTTAGTTGAATGGGCTGCTTCTGAGTCTCCAGCCTGCCTGAAAGGAAGATGTTTCCACAGCAGCTAGCTAATGATAGCAATGCTTAGCAGGACTACAGAGCTCTTCGTCTCAATTCACTTTCCTTTTAAATTAATGCTCAAAACCCCACAGGGCAGGGAAGTGTTACTGAGGATTAACAGAAATGAAAATTGAGGGAGGAAGAGGAAGAAGGCTGTGATTCTGGTCATTGAGGAACGGCTTAATTGAGGGCTGAGGACTACATTTTGGAACATCAACTCATAGGAATAAAAAGGTCCAACAAAATTTTATGCCCAAGGTTTCTTTGAAGGTGAACAGCAAAGTAAAAGCACATGCAAAAAGCACCAGTATCTGTGCTGAAGGCCCACAGTGGAGAAGCTGGTGGGGGCTTTCAGAAAACAAGTGAGGCCCAGAGTATTTAAACTCTGTTTTCCCCCTCTGCAGAATCCTCCTGGCGTATCCTGGCTCACTGGAGATATACCAGCATTTGGCACCACAAATTCCTGGAGACTCCTCATAGGAGTGATGTCACACCAGGATGTCCTTCAAGATGATCTCAGGAGACTGGGGAGCAGTAAAAAAATAACAGCTTCAGAGATGGAGGGGAAAGTGTTTTAGAGGATCAACTAAAGCTGTGCAGGATGGCCTTGGCAAGTTGATTAGGAGGTGTATTTGTAATGGGAATCCTGGCCTTGCTCATTCGCAGATTTTGCTTTATCATTTAGCTTAATGGGCTCCTAATTCAAAACCAGCTGTAAACAGGGCTGGCTATGAAAAAAAATTAACACTGCCTGCCTGTGGAATTTAAGGATATATAATAAAAATAATCATAAAACCAAAGAGCCCTGGGTTTTTCATCAGACAAAAATATTTGTCATTGAAAATTCTGCTTAAAAAAAGAACACCTAAAATTGGAAAACTCCTCAAAACCCTACATCCAAAACAGCCTCAGCAACTTTAATTTCATATCCAAGCACAAGTTTCATTTGCAATACATAAGATAATGGTGTTTAATTGGATTTATTTTTCCACAGTAGGTTCCCAATGGCCTACTTTACTCCTTTTCTCAGCTCCTTGAATGTTATTTACAAATCACTCTCTGGGATTTAATTTTAATGGTAGCTTGATTTCTACCTCCTCCCTTCCTTTTTTTTAGGTACTTTTCTTTAATTGTATTTGTGGATTTGCCTTTTAAATAGGCAGTTGTGACTACATCCTGAGCCTGAGTAAGTTGCCAAGAGCAGAGCTTGATTTGAAAACGGCAGAGTAGTTAAACGGAGCATGTGTAACACCCAGCATTTATTGTTCTTTCATGGGAGTACCTGCAGGTGCTTTGTTCAAGCAGGTGCTCTTTCGCAGAACAACGCGGGTTCCTAATAACACTCCATCCCAAAGCTCTGTGCAGACATTAACAATTTAGGTTTCTGAGCAACCCATACGTTGTGTGCGTCTTCCTCATATGGCAGTAAAACAAAGCTACCGAGGAGCTGTAGGCCAAGATTTTTTCAGTGAACACAGGGACTTGCTGCCTTGTTGCTGATTTAGTTTCAAACACCACTTTCAAATGCTTTAGCCTGCTTTCTGGATGTGCCTGGTCTCTGTGCTTTTTCAGAATGAAAGGATCACAACCAAGCCCCAAATCTCATATGGATGTTGGGACCATGCTGCCTGCACCCGAGGCAGGAGTGGGCAGCACAGAGACAGAAAAAACACCCAGACCCTGTTTTGCCTTCATACCTTCTTCCCTTCTGGAATAAAGCAGACAGTAACACCTCACCACGTGCCTCTTTTCATCCTCTCTGCCTCAGGTATAGGGCTGTGTGACTGGAAGACTTGGAGAGGTGAGACAAAAGCATGAGAAAACATAGTGTTTCATGATGGATGATAGGATGCTCAACTAGAGTGAAAAAAACCTCCTGGCAGTGTTTTAGTATTTAGTTTTCTCCTTGTCCTTTCCACCATCTCTGCAAAATTTTAGGTCTGCTTCTCCTTTTGATCCAAATCTGAACAAGTGGGCAAAGAGAGCTTAGGATGGAAATTTGTTTTAGGAGTAGGTCTGCAGGGAGATTGAACCTCACTAAAGACTGTCCAGACCTGGGTGACACCACAATGTCATAGCTCTAAGCTTGGTTAAAGGTTGTTGCTGTTCAGTTGATTGTTTTTTTGAAGAGGGAGGGGGAAAGGGAAGGATGAGGAAGGTGAGCAGAAAATACAAAATGACACGTAAATGAGAAGGGAAAGACCTTAATTTCCTACATTTCTGAACTGTTTTGCCCACGCCTAGCTCTGAGCATTTGTCAGGATGACGGAGAATGACCCGGCTAAAGAGCTACTTCAACATAAAACATATACTGACCTGGAAAAGGATTGGGGAGTGTGGGTAAAACTCGTTCTAAGGGGGGAAAAAAAACAATAAGCAACATGCAGGAGAAAAGGACAAGCCACTTTTCACACCAAGCAAGCAGCAGATACAAACCTGATGGAGTTGTCCATCCCCAAATTAAATGAACTAGAGTAGGTTTCATATACAGAGCATTTTGCTAGCAACACGCCTAATACAGATCAACATCCCCCGGGACTGGGAGTCAGAGAGAAATAATTTGAAAAACTAAACAAATAACAGCCAAACAGCAAGAGGGTTAAGCACCTGCAGTGAAGGTAATTGGAGTTGATGGGCCATATCTTCCCTCTGACTTTCAAGACCACTCATGTCATCACTCTACAGCTCCTCTTAGATACACCTCTGTCTGGCAGCTAGTCTTGGCAGAGAGGTGAGTTGTGGAAGTCCTCCATGGGCATTTGTTGCTTCCCCAGAACCTTCTCCACAATGGATTCCTTGCCAATGACAGGTCCCTTGAGGATCTGTGCATGGGAGCAGTCACCTTGGTGAATCCTCAAGGGCACTCTGCTTCTTTAGAGTTTTTGTCCTCTGAGAGGAACAGAGTTTTTGCAGACTCATCATCTTCCAGCTGTACGCAAAGCCTGCTGTCTTGTTTATAGGGTTTTTATAATATGTCCTTGTTATACGTCACAGCAGGACTTTGATATACGTCACTGCTGGCTTCACAGTTTGCTTCTTCCACAAAAGGATCCCAAAAGAATTGCACAGACAGTGAAGGAAACCGGTATCAGAGACCTCAGTCTGAGGCTAACAGAAGTGTTAATTCTGCTTCACAGACCGTGCAGGTGATGCACAGAGCAAGGAAGCAATTTGCCCAAGGTCAGATTCTGAACTGTTGGCAGAGCCAGGCACAAACTCAAGAACACGAGGTCCCCAGGCTTGACTGTTATCACTGGGTCTCCTTTCATTGCCTTCAGGGCTTGCTGAATGCCTTGTACTGACTGAGACAAGTTCCTACTCATGGACTGGTCCATAGGTAGACATTTAGCTACAACAGCTGCTAGGCTTGGGGCAATGAGTTGTCTCCTGGCTCACCTGCTAAGATCACAGCTGATGGACAGAGCTTGGCAGGATAAATCAGTAGTCCACTATTATTCTCTGATCACCTAGGCCCACCCATTTGGAGGCTAATGCTCTTTCTACAGTATCCTTGGTTCGAAGAGTGAGTTTCTGCCTCACTGGAGCTCATGAGGATGGAGCAGGTCAGGCCCATCCTTATGACACTGGCAGAACTGCTGTCCTCACGGTGGTAATGGAGTTATTTGAATCCACAGCAGGCACAGGGGAGATCAAATACAAGTCTAGCCTGGATCTCTGTGTTTATGTAGCAACAGGGGACCACTGTTCTGCGAAAGCAGGCTGTTTGCGCTGACAAGACTTCCTTGTTATTTAGTTTGGTTAAATAACTCAACTCCCCTTTACCTTCTTCCTGCACAGCAGGCTGCAGGCTGCACAGCATAAGCAGTTAAAGCAAAGCACTATGGCCTCATTATCATGCTGCTTTCTATTCAAGGACTCTATCTCTGTTCCCCTCTCCCACTGTGTGCTGCTTTTATTGCTCCACCCTGGCTCATTAGCAGTGTCGCAGCCTTGCCCCCTCTGACTGTCAGCCCAAACCACTTTTCTCTCTCCTGAGTCTCCCCGTTACTGACAGCCCTGGGGAAAACACGGGGTGTGCACTAAGAGCCACTGAGAAGGATTTTAGCCACAGTTAAGGTTCCAAACCCCAGCAGCCAGCACCGTAACCAAATGTTCAGGCACAACAAAGCGTGGGCTGAGCCGAAGGAGGGGTGTCAGCGTGTGCACACTTGTGGCAGGATGCTAACAAATAATGACAAGTTAGAGGCTAATGCCAGCTCCTAGGAACGTGCCTTGCTGCAACCAAAACTGCTGGGCTGCACCTGAAGCTTCTCGAGTTGGCACTGTCTTGCCAGCTTCTGCTTCGCCTCCGCAATTGCCGATTCCCCAAAGGGTGCAGAGGATGCAGCAGGGGACCTGCTGATGTGACAGTCTTCTATAACTGAGCCAACTGAGCCAGCAGGACTGCATCAGGATGTGCAGCACTATGCTGCTGTCTCCTGTTCCAGCCTATGGGATGGGCTAGCTCGGCCAGAGGCAGAAGGCAACTAATTTGGAAAAGCTTTTCTTTGTTTTCCCTGCTTTGCCAGAATGCAGCAGGTACTGCACCTGCTTCTGTGTGGCTGTGGAGGGTAGCGTGGGTTTGCTCACACAGGTGCATGTTTCTGTATACATACTCACCTACACATAAACCTACGTATCTACATTCCTCCAGCAAATGTGTATCTGCTATGTGTATAAATATACACATATACACCCATGTAAATAAACATTTGTGTGTGTATATATCTCTCTGTCTCTGTGTAGCATGTGTTAAGATACAAATTGTGACTTTCACTTATAATGCTTTACACAGCACTCTGTTAGGTGAGTATAAAAAAAGAAAATACGTTCCCTACCTCCTAAGACACTCAGAGGAAGAACCCTTTCCCTTCAGTTGTGTCACTGCTTTTCACCTCTGTTGCTCTGTGATGGCAGCCCTGGCTTTGCCTCTCTGTCAGGTAATTTTCACAGAGATGTGTGTTACTGCCTCTTTTTTGTGCTTGGGGGTTACAAACCTTGCTCCCAGGCTCTGCAGAGCCGAATCAACCTACTGGCTCACCAATGCTGCCAAACATGGTCCTGCCTCCCAACTCCTCACACCCAGACATGTGTCACAGAACTTCCTCTCCTACATGGCTTTGCTGCCTGTTGAGCCCAGACATGAAATAGCTCAGCTCAGTACAACAAAAAAGAACATTTGTGGCATTTTAGGGAGATGAGCAGTAAAGCTCAGTTACCTATTCCCTGGTTTAGCAGGTTGGACTGGCTCAGTGGGTTGTCCACGGAGTGGCAGAATAAGTGAAACAACAAAACCATGTGGCACAGAGCAGGATGAGCAAAAGGACTGGGGAGGAAGGAATGTCACCAAGCTATTGTATCAGTTGCATCATCAAACTGTACCTGAGTACCCTCTCTACAGACATATTCCATCCGTATTTGCTGTTGGAGGCAGTTTCCTGGGTGAGTTAAACCTTTGGTGGGGCCGTATTTATGTTGTTGTAAACTCAGTCTCCAGGAGTGAGGGGTATAAATCTCTCCACCTACAGCAGGCAATCCTGCTGCTACATCCTTTAAGGAAGATCACTAGCTATCTATTCACACAGCTCAAGGGAGCTGCTTTTGTATTTTAATGCATCTTCTATCTATGACATTGACATCTAAGGCACTCAGGTTCTCTGAGAGTTTTTCAGTGCTGACTGAGATTTCATGAAATGGTAGCCACCAATTTTTCTCTATTGCTAAACTGTTCTTTCACATCGTTTCGCTCGCTCCCTGTCTGCCCTCCACCTCAGGCGAAGCTGCCAGTACCTCATCATTAACTCTCTGGTTGTTTCTTCACTCCTTGCTGCCATTCTTTTTTGTGCTGCAATGGGACACTGAGGAACCATCGCTGTACTTACCTCCCCAGTGGGATGTTGCCCTACAGTGAGCTTGTTCTCTATTTAAAAAGGAAGTAAAATCTCTGATTCCAAGGATGAAAAACACTCCCAAGTATTTGAGTATCTTCTGTACCTTGCAAAAACTTGGCACTGCTTTATTTTTCTGTCTGGGTGTGTGGCTGGGAATGTGCATTACCTGTTATTTCAGCTACTGTCTGATCACTACAGCATTTCATCTGGGCTTGTAGGTTTTTTCAGCTGCTTTCTTTATCTTTATGAAGCTGGATTCCCTTCACTCATTTCCCCCCTGATTTCTTAACCTTCAAAACACCAGCTGTAGTCTGCCTGAATTTATTTTTTTCTCTCTCATTCTCTCTTCCACACTAACCAGAAGAACAGAGATTTCCTGAAACAATATGAAGCAATTGCACACTGCAAAAGTAGAGATTAACCAAGCAACAAAAACAAGTTAGAAAGATTTCACTGAAAATCATTAAATCTCTCTCAGCTCCCGCACCTCCATTCTCCTGGCTCTTGTGAAGTTCTCTAGTGTCCTCCAGTATAAACAGGCCATGGATTTCTAGAAAATTATAAACAAAATCCAACAAGTTGAGGGAAGGAAAGTGTTCTTCATACACGTCAAAAAGGGGCTAAAACTGGATCCTCGCTGTTGCAAGTCATCTTTGTGAGTGTCCACATTTCCTCCTGGAATAGTTAACAGCAACTTTGCAAGGTTTCCCTGGGTCTCGCACAGGTTCTGCCACTCATTTTATGACCATGGGTAAACCACTTCTTCACTCTGTACCTTAACTTCCTACTGCAAAATGGTGCTAACAACACTCACCCATTTCTAAATGACTTGTGATATTAAAATATTCATTGTTAGCAAATCCTTTGAGATCCTTTGAGGTGAAGTTCTGAAGTCATGCAAAATGCTTCTCTAGCAAAACGAACCCCCCAGCTAAAATCATATGTGCATATATACATTATTGAATTTCATCTTATATTTTGTTTCAGTGATGCATTTCAGTTCATCTGTGTAACAGGAACCAACAGAGAGGGCCAAATTTAGAATTCAGTCACAAATAATGGATTCTAAACTTAGAATTATATTAATATCAGCAAGAACAAATCTGGAGTATTTGAAAATTGTGTTCCAGATTGCTGCCTGAGGATTTTCTTTTGAATCTCATGACAGTCACAAGACCAGGGTGAAAAGACTTTCAAAGTAGAAATTTGCTTTGTGTGCTGCAATGCTACAGGAAATCAAATATATGTTCTTTTATGGTAATATCTGTTCTTTAGAAAATAACTGCCACAAAATATACCCAAATTTGCAAAAATTCAAACTGCTACGAAGCAAATCCAAAGGTGGTAAACAAAGAATGCCCATGGATTTATCCTTTTGCACTTCATCTGTTAAAAATAACCAAACTGTAACTTTGGGTTTTTTGGTGGTTTGATTCATCTGACCACACAGAGAAGAAACTAGACTAAACTGCATCCCATACTGGCTGCTTTACACATCTTTTTTTTGTTTTGTTTTGTT
>VYZQ01047320.1:286505-318196 GCA_013400655.1 Mystacornis crossleyi | reverse complement strand
TTTTTTTTTTTTTTTTTCCTGTTTAAAAGGACATGCAGGTCATGGCATGAGTGTTTTAATTCAATTCGGGACTGTCAGAGGAACACTGCCATCAGTCACTTTTGTGTCTACGTGTCCATTTGTGTGAGTGGGTCATTTTGCTGCAGTCTATCTCTGGTGCCAATAACCTGTGGGCCAAGTCGAGCCCAAGGTTGAGACCTGGAACTGGGAACTGCATTTTGCATACACCACAGTGTGTATGTGTGTGTGGATGGTAGGTGAGGGACAGGGGCTCTGTTTAGGGTCAGGTTTGAATCAGCTGCAGAATTCAGAACCAGCAGGTAACTCTGCTCGAGAGCTTGGTCTAGTCCCAGCTTCTGTCTGTTTGTACTTACTAAGACAAACTCAGTAATTGAAAGGTAGCAGAATGAGATCCAAGGAACCTTAGTCCGTGTTTCATCTGCTGATTAGCTTTTCCCCCATGTTCCCTATGGTATGTCCCTTTAAAACCATTCTGTCTTTTCTCATTTCTGTCCCTTACAGTTTCAAACCAATTTCTCTTTTTCTTGACTCTTGTTCTCCTCAGGCTCGGTGGTTAGCTCTCTCCATCTCTCTGAATTACTTGTCATTTCTCAGCTGTCATGGATCCTCCGAGCCCTGGCCTTCTGTCTACTTATTAAAGGGGCTGTCATTCTAAAGGGTTTTTTGTCTCCAGCCTTAAAACAAACACATTTTTATTATTTTAACAAAATCTGTCTTCAGCAAAGACAGTCAATCAAAGGGCCTGACTGTAAACCTTTCGATCTGGCTGTGTTTGTGTTTCAAGCCAGGTATGAACACGTAGGTATCCGAAGAAGACTGCTGCAAGCCAGGTCATGGCTGAAGGTGTGAGGGGGCTGGGTTGTCACGTAGATGCCTTCCTGAGTTTTGGCCACCGTGTGCTTCCTACACAGCCGTGTCTTTGCCAGAGCCTCCCTTCACCCTCTCCCGTACTTACTGTAAAGGTATAGGCTGGCATTTGTGACTCCCAGCTTGTTGGCAGCCACACAGGTGTAGTTCCCGTAGTGTTCCTCAGTGACATTGGCCACCATCAGCAGAGACTGGCTCCCCGTGCTCTTTATCTCCAGACCATTGGCGCTGTTTATCCTAGGAAGACAGGAGGAGAGGTCTATAGTGCAACGGCAGCTGTGGACTGGGAAGGAAATCCCTCCCCAGCACACAGCAAACCAAAGTCGTTCAGCCCAGCTGGCAGGTGAGGATAGAAGGAAGCAGGGAGGAGATGTGAGAGCAAAGAGACCAAAGAAGGCATGGATGGAAGACAGGAAGAGGGAATGAAATGAACGTAGGAGTTTGGTGTGATGAAATGCCACAAGTAAAGGAGTGGAGAACCAAGGAAAGACAAGGGAAAGGGAGGAAGCATTTACCCAGCACCGAGTCACTCTGGAAATTAACACACCATGGCCAGCTGAAGGCTAGCCTGTATTTGAACAAAATATCCTTAGTGAAACACACTGATTCACAATTTGTGCATATACCAATGCTGAGTCACCCCTGAACCTGGGCACTGTGTTCAGGGCTGGCTGCCCTAAAATGTGGGGTAATAACACGACCTTCTTAATGCCAGATAAATGCTCAGGTAGAAAGGACAGATCCTTTTTCTCTTCTCATTTATTCTCACAGGCAAGTCTGAGAGGCTCAGGTCACATAGGTGGGGGAATCTTATACCTCGGCAGCTCCTTCCCCTAGAAGAATGCACCTCGAGCAGCATTACCTAATTGAAGACTAACAGTACCCACTTTTTGGTCTGTGTCATGGGCTACTTAACATTGTATGGACATGGACATTGTCATGGACATTGTATTAATTGGGTATTGGCCCATAATTGACTTCAAGGTAAGAGCTCCATCCTCTGCACTTCCTTCAGCATCGCCAGCGTAGAGGAATTGCCTCCTCCTCCAGCCATGACCATGCTGGCTCTGCCAAGTGTGATGGGACATTGTGACTCAAATGGATTGTAAGGAGCAATTTGAGAGGAGCTGGGGAGGATAACAGGAAGCTCTATTCAGTGGACTGAAAAAGAGAGGAGGGAAGAGGCGAACTGAAGGCCTTACCTGGTATCATCTCTGTACCACTCGAAATCAGGCGTGGGCACTGCTGATGCCTCGCACCGCAGTAAGGCTTGTCGTCCCGTGGCTGCTTCATTGCTCTTGGATTCTGTGATGGTGGGAGGGTCTGCAGGAAGGAAACACGTGGTCAATCCCCACATTTCCAGGTGGAACCAAACAGTGAAACTATGTCAGGGCTGGCTGCCTCATGCAAACTGTTTGGGCTACCGAAAGCCCACAGCAGTTGCTCGCTTTGGCACGTGTTCCCCCCTGCTCCTCTGCAGAACACTGCTCTTTGAACTCTCCCTAGTGTACATCATTAGCAGCACTCCTTACACGTGCTTCTCTTCAGCACTGCTGAATAAAGTTCTGTCATAAATGCATGGACATACACAGGCAGAGTTAAGGTTAATGATGGACTTCAGCAATTTATGAATATTTACCTATGGATCTGTAGTTCACATGGGCTTATTAGAGAGGAGAAGATGAGTGAGAGACTTCATCAAGGGTTAAGGAAGGCAGCAAAAGTAAAGGAATAAAGAAGGAATTTAACACTAGCATGAAAATTATATTCCATTCAAACTCTTTGTCTAATGCCAAAACTATAGTAAGAAAGGACTGAGGAAACACGCATGAAACAGAAATACATTCACGGCTTGAAAGAGAAGAGCTTTAGCAGAAGCTGTGGTGCAACACTGAGAGCTGGCGTTGAGACACTTCCCTTAGGTGCCCAAGGTTACAAATCCTGATCAAACCTTCCTGGACATCGTGCTTTGTGACAAGCTCCAGAAGGGCTTGTTAGTGACTGCTCTTCATGAAGCTTGCGCTCAGCAGAGGTGCTCCCACCTCTGCTTACTTTGAAGTCTGAGCGTTGTGCCATGGGCAAACCAAACTTGGAAAATATATCAGTGTGCTCTGCTTGGTCTCAGTCCTGGCTGGATACCAGGAAGGGTAGGCACTGGCATTTTCAATCCCACCCATGTTCAAAATATTAAGCGATAAGCTTTACATGTTAAAAGGCAGAATTATTTCCACCTGGCTGCTGAGAGGGATCAAGGAATAAGTGCCTTGTCTCTCATCACTAATACTTGCATACCCTGAGATTACAGGGCTTGCAACTCAGACAGATACTTTGCTGAGACTCAAGTTACCATAAAACACACTCTGCCATCTGTATCTGTCCCAGAACTGAAAGGCCAAAAAAAAAAAAAAAAAAACAAAAAGAAAAANAAAAAAAAAAAAAAAAAATATTCTGTCTGGAGAATGTATGGAAGGAAATTTGTTTGTGAACACATTAGCCATCTCAGTATGATCCCTTCCCTGACCTTAATCGGGATTTTATGCAGGGCTTTAGGGATATTGCAGTGCACTCTCTAACATCATAAATATTAATAAGTGTACATAAATAGAACCCTACATTCAAAGGCTGTGGGTTCATATAAATATTTTAATTTGAAAAGGAGGAGGGATAATAAAAGGATAGCGAAGGTGATTTTTTAGCCACTCATTTGATTTTTTGGTTTGAGCAGTATATCTTCTTGCTGTCTACAGCAAGACAAGCCTTTCCATTTCATGAATCTGGCACAAGAGGTGAGTCACAGAATGAATAGGCACCTTTCCATGGGCCTAGAAGATGATCCCAGCAGGCATTTGCTCTCCAGCCTGCTGCCAGGGAGCCCAGCCGCTTGCTCTGAGCAATCCCAATCTTCACCACTTTAAAAAGCTGGTGCGGTGCTCTCCCGGGAGAAGGGGCAGGTGGCAGTCCCAAACAAACCCGCCTATTGCACTCAGAAAGCAGCTGCCCCGTGTGTAGCCATTTGCTGCCTGGGAAACCAGGAGTGGTTCCCTTTAGCTGCTTTCCTCCCACTCTCCCCGGGCCTCAGTTTCCCTGTCTATGATGTGCAAGGGCAATTACTTGGGAAGCCTGAAGGTGGTAGTGTGAGACCAAAGCAAAGTGAGATGCTTTCTCCTGCAGTCCGAGCTGACAGTGCTCCACAGTAGATGACAAGAGATGGCCAGGAAGCTCCTGAGGTTGGGCAGGCCCCATTTTTCAAACTTAGTGTGGTTTGCCCACTTTCTGCTGCTTGTGGTGTTGTTTAACAAAGCAGGATGAGGAAAGATGTATGCAAATATCTAGCTTACATTCCCCAAATAGGACTGATTTTTTCCTGCATGGTCCTCATGAGCTCTTAGACTTATTTCCTTTTCTTCCAAAAGAAAAGATCTCTCGTTAAGGAATTTTAAGTTGCTTACATTACAAATTACACTACATATTAATATTACAATACTGTATCACATCACTTTTTCATATATTCCAACAGTTAAAATGTTTAAGATCTTACTGTGGCATAGTTATTATGTGTTGAAACTAAATCAAAATCAAACATTCTGACTTTATATAAACAATCTGTTTCAAACACATTAAAGCACCATTGAAATTATTTTTCACAGAAATATCTGAAACTATTAATTGGTTCTCATGGAATGTCTCCAGTTTATAAACTCAGCTGTTTTTGACACTTCTATACTTCCAGAGCAGAAAATCTGCTACTACAGTTCACATTAATGCCAGATTTGGCCCATGAGGCAGCTGATACTAAGACACTACCACCCAATTTCTAAGGGAACTATAAAAAACTGTGGATTTGGCAGATCCTGCAGGGAGCCTATAACCTCAACTTCTAAGCAAGCAGAAAAGTTGATCTGATGTGATGGCCCACAAGGACCAAGGTGAAGAAACAGACCAAGGTGAAGAATGGTATTAAAAGGTGCTATAATCACCTACAGTCAGCTTAAGACTGGTATTGGCCAAAACACTTGCTGCCATCAGCTCTCTGCCCTAACCCATTCCCTGACTGTTCTACCTGTGAATGAAGGCATGAATACGCACCCAGAAAAGTCTGTAGCCATCTCCAGTTTCAATTTAAGTTAATATTCTGGTTTAAGTCTTAATTTAAACTGAAGAAAGTCAGGCGAGGATATACCTCCCATTCTTCCACCCTAACTGCAAAGTTATGAGCCTCCAAACAAGGAAACAAAGCAGGTACATGGAGATAGCTCACTTTACATCACTCCAGTGCCAAACGTGAGCCATACAAGTATGGAGGTGGACATATACATGTGTAAGATTAAAGAGTAGCATCAATTTGAAATATCTTGTGTTACTGTGAGAGGAGCACGCCAGCAGAGTGAAGTGGAAATCTGTCTAAGCACATATGGGATGGGCTCCATGCCCCGCTCCACAGGTGTGGATGTAAGCCACAGCTAACCATGCCTCTCAGTTCTTTTAGGGGATTGCTGTATCCTTTGGTCAAGCCCCTTTCTGTATTGCACCGGTGCATGGAGAGTCTCTTACACAGATCTTTAAACTAATGACCTGAAACCAGCATAAAAGTTAAGTTCCTGCACCCTGTCATTAACACGTGCCTCTACCCCACATCCCCTGGCTGTGACAGCCGTGTAGGCACTGCTGAGATGCCTGGGTGCAGGCAGGCGTGTGTTTGCTCTGAGCCAGCTGAGCCCTCCCTTATCTCTCCTTGCTGCCTTGGTGAAGCTCTTCACGCTACTGTTCACCCGAATATCAATGAGTGGAAACAAGGCATTGCCAGCATATCGGAAGGGAGAGACAGGGGCAACTCACAGCTCTTCTTTCTCCCTCTCCTTCTTTGCCTGTCCCTCTGTGCCACACCTCCCCTAGCCTTTTCTTGTATACACCAGGTTTAAAGCACAAACTGTACCCTGAGGCCAGTGTCTGACTGCAGATAGTTTTCTCAGCGCCCTCCTTTTCAGATTGTATAATCCAAACCCAGAGATGCTTCTCTGTTTATCCTGAAGTAACCCCCGCCTGTGGGCAAAGCTCTGCCCGCTGCCCTGCCCCAGCTGCGAGGTACTCACAGTTCACAGTGACCCGGACTTGCTTGACGTCTGCTGAGGCAACTTCGTTGGCAGCCTTGCACTCGTACTTGCCCGACTGCTCCCGTGTGATCCCCAGGATCTCCAGGTACTCCTCCTCACCTTCAAACTCTCTGCCTGGTAGGACAGAAGAATACAGAGGGTGGTTCTGTTAGGCTTTCAGATTCGGGGAATTGCCGTGGAGGAACCATCCAACACGGATTCTTCAAACAAGTAACGATCATGAGCCATTTGAAAGTTATTTCAGAAGCCGTATTCAGCAAGATACCAGTATTTCATTTAATTATGGAAAACTGAAAATCTTGGAAGACCACATACAGGTGCTACAATACACAGCATCTCACAGGCTGCCCAGGCCAAGATGCAAAATCTCCACCACATGAGATCAGACTAAGTTCACTAGTGTGATGGCTGAGTACTACCAGAGGTTAGTCATGCTGTGGCTGACGTGCTGGGTCCTCAGCTGTGCTGGTGTGTTGTCAGCACCCTCTTCTCCATTGCAAAACTGTGAAAAATGTCTTTGTGTCTCTCAGAGCAACCACCACCCTGAAGTGCCATCGATCAGGTCAAGCTACCATTAAACACAGCCAAACTGAGAGAAACAAACTGTAATTTGATGTGCAGAGACCAATAATCATCACACATTCCTGATCTACTGTACATATGAAGTGACACATTTAAACCGTGCTGCCTCACTTACACACTTTGGAAAACAGTGACTTGAGTGTCAGTCAGGGTTATGGATGGGGGCAGGAATTGGGGGAGGTCTGTGGCCTTGCTTTTAACTCACTCTATGACCTTGAGTGAGTCACTCCTTTGCTCTCCCTCTGTGAACTGCAGCAAATAGCTCCCCCTCTCCCATCACCTCCTGGTTAGAGCAGGGCAGTAAGGTTAACCCATGTAAAACACATTAGATTCGTTGCATGAAAGTTGCCAAGGGAGCATGAAATATTAGGATTGCTATATCTATTCCTTCAGAAAGCAAAATAAGGCACCTCCTGGCAAGAATCTGAACCACGTTTCCTCCTCCCAGAGAAGTGTGAGCACTGCTCTGAAGCATGGGAAACCACAAGCCCCAGTTGTGTGCCTGTGTATGTTTAGAGAAAGCATCCCCCAACCCTCAAAGGGTAAAAGCCAGATTTGAAAAAAGAAAAAAAAAAAAAAAAGTCAGCTCACAAGAGCTCCCATTCAGGTTCCTCAGAGAGCGGTCAGATTTTCCAAAAAACTCGCTGCTCAGAAGCTATTTTCTGCTCAACAGGTGCCGAGCACTTCTGAAACCCTGCCCACTTCACAAAAGTGCTTACAGCTTTTGAGAGAGTTCAAATAGTGCCTACTGCTCCCCTTGGCTAATGGCACTGCATGGAAGCAGTGGGTAAGCCTGGTCTCTGGAGCCGAACTTTCCATGGAGCCACTTGCAACAAATCCCACCCCAGAGGCACAAGACTCGCGCAGGTCAGCCTGGCCACACACACTCACGACGCCAGCTGTGTGCAATTCCCTTCAGCATCAGAGAGGGACTTTAGAAACTTCAAAATCTGCTCAGAACTCTGTCCCTTACATAATTATTTTTGTCTTTTTTTTTTTTTTTTTTTGCTTTTTCACAAGCAATTTTCAGAATCATTCTAGGGGAAAACCATCCCCTGTCATGGAGACTCAGCATGAGAACAGCAGTATATCTATTAAACTCCTGTAAAGACAAGGCTCCCCCTCTCTTTCAGCAGGGTTCATCAGCAGTCCCTTTTTCCAGCGCCTACCAGATGTTCAGGTAGTGGAAATCTCACTGGTCTAAAATTTACAACTGCTTTGTTTTCTGCATTCCCTAAGAGTCTGCTGCAGGACCTTCCTGCATGGCAGCAGCGTATTGCACAGGGGAAGGAGGCAGAGTCGGCTCCTGCTGCCAGGACACGGCTCTTAGTCCTCTGCCCCGTGCTGGGTCTGATGCTGTGGAGAGTCAGTGGAGAAGGAAGCAGGGTGGGATTTTCACAGATGTTTTTTATTGTTGGAACTCAGGAATATGTTCAGGAATCCTAACGCCTGTAGGACCAGAGTTAGGTGAGTCACAGCGCTGTGGAAGGGACTTCAGTCACCATCTAATCTGTTCCCCAGTCCCAAGGCAGGACACATGAGTCATGTCAGGGACACAGCGGTCCTCTGCCCTCCAGCGGCAGAGATTCTGCAGCCACTCCTGACTATCTGTTCCTGTGCTTTGCTGTCCTTACCACTGGAGCAGTTTCCCTGAAGTTTGACCTGAGTCTCCCTTGCTGCAATTTAAAGCTATTACTTTTGTCTTAGCCACTACAGACAAAAAGAACAAATCATTCCCTGCTTCCCTGCAATAGCCTTTTATCAACTTTTAAATCACTTATGTTCCTCCCTCAGTTGTCATCTTTTTTTTTTTTTTCCTTCTTTTGGCTGAACATTGCCAGGGCCTTTCAACTTTCCTCTGTAGGTGAGGTTTTTTTTTAGGCTCTTGATCATTCTTGTTCCTTGCTTTTAGACCTCTCTGACAAGTTCACATTTTTCTGGAAGTGTGATACCCCAAACTGAACACAGAATTTCAGATGAGATGTTAGCAGGGCTCAACGCAGATGAAGGATTGCATTGCAACTACTGCACCCTGCCGCTGTCTGTAGAGGCAGCACATTGTTTCTGGTTTTGCTACAGAGGGGATCATTTCTGGTTGGGAACTCTCTTAATTCCCAGATCTTCTTACAGCATATTGCTCATATTGCTACCTGCTAACAAAGCACTTTAAAAATCCCACCCCCAAACAGAGCTGACAACCAACACTCCCCTCCTTTCACAGCAGCACTCCCAGTTGGTAGGTCAGTCGGTGGACTGGAAAGTTAATCAGACATCAGGGAAAGACTCACAAGAAAAGGTTAAAAAGTAATTTTCCTTTCTTTTGCAAATCATTTGCTCTGCAATTCCGCCTTGTTTATACACAGGGTTATTCCAAGTGGGACTTGCTTCTCCTGCAATTTGCCCTTGTCACAAGACTGTCACCATAATGAAAACAGGGTTGAGGGTGACTTAACCAGCTCTAATGGAGTGGCATCCTCATTACAGGTACTGTGAAGTCTGTCTGTTAGAGAACCACATCAATGGAGCTCCAAAGTAACCTAAAAGGGAAGATACTTTCCCAAGGGAAGATGTTTTTGAGCTTCTCCCCTGCCTACATAGATACACTTGAAGTGTACTCTGTACCATGTCCAGCCGGAGAGCTTCCACAGAATCCCTCCCAAGACATGACGAGCTGCTGGCTTGCCCAGTGGAGTGCCCTGGAAATCAGTGAAAGGCAGGACTTCTGTTCCAAAGGACATGTCTAAGACATCAATAACCCTGTTCAGCTCCTCATTCCCCTGCTCTAGGACACAAATAAAAGCATAACACTTCAGGGAAAGTTTCTGTGACAGTCTCTTGCTGGATAAGTGGTAGCACTGTTCTTGTCCCTGCACTGGTGACCCTGACCATCAGCATTTTGCTACAAGAACTGAACTGCTCTCACTTTCAAGACAGACCCTTTTGCTGACTGCCTTGTCCCCTCTAAGAGCACATTAACCATTTATAACAAAAAGCATTTATATAAAATTGAGGTGTTGTAGTACAGATCATGGAGAGGAAAGATGTATCACAGTGTGTTAGAGAAATGTCAGGTTGTGATATCTTGCAGAGAGCTGTAGAGATGTTTTCACTAATTCGCTTTGGCAGCCAGATTAGGTGAGTCATATTAACTCTAACCTCTAAGGCAAACAGGGGGTGGGGGGAGCAGGAACAGAGCTTTATACATCGACTGAATTTACAAATGTTTCTGCACAGGAGCTGGCTTTGGCAGGGAACTGATGGTTGTCACTATGCAGTTTATCAAAGCAGGGAGGGAGAAGGCTTGGACAATGCGCTTTGGTACTGATAACAATGAACATGTTCTATTAGGTGAAGGAGGGACTGCCAGCTCCTGGCAAGTGAGCCACTCCATTCCCATTAAGAGAAGACATTTGCCTTGAGCAGATTATCAAGGGATGAAATTCTGACCCTACTGCCAAAGCTTCCTCGCTGACAACGGTTGTCTCCTGGCTGTTCTGCCTGGTTCAGCGCAGCCCTTTCCCAGTGAGGCTCCTTTCAGGTTTCCCTAGGGGAATCTTCTCACTCAGTGCAGCTCTTCTCCTCCCAAACCATTCCCTTGCATGACTTGAGGCAACCTGCTTCCTTGCAGGTTTTTTGCCTTTCACATGTTCATAGTTAGCTTGGTTTGTTGCTACAGCTCCATTAAGCATCATCTTGCCAAGCTGTAGCTCCTTAACTCTGTCCCAGTAAATCAGAAAGAGGACCTTTCTGCTCTGGAGGCTGGAGATAGAGAGAGCACGAGCCTGGGAGGCTTGACAATCAAACCAAGAGGGAACAACCCCGAGCAGTGTGAGCCAGGCGGCTGCTGCTGCTTGGAGCTGGCAGAGCCCTTTTTTGCAGACGGATCTGCGGCAGCAGCTTTGATGTGTGCAGGAGGAAGGCTTTGAAGGCCTGCTTGCCTCAGCCACATTTCCTATCCCCTGGCTTCCTAATTGGACCCAGTAAATAATGAACCTGAACAGCAAATCTGCTTGGCTGTGCTAGCCTGCTGGCAAGCAGCCCTCCTCTCCCCCTACCCTCTGGAAATAGCCTTGTACAACCCCACTGGCTCTGCAAATTGTCCTCGTGGGTGTGCACACCTGCCTGTGCTCTCATAAAGATATGATATATTTATTATATTCTGCATTTTATATACTACGTATTTTATTTGTTTTTCACATCCATAAATCTGCCTGTGTGTGCAGAAACACAGACTGACATGCTCCCCAGGTGTTTATGGGCCCTTCTCACCCCTGTCCGAATGGCTCCTTGCACTGCCACACACCATCACTCTCTCCTCAAAAGCTAAATGCTTCCTTCCTACAGATGACACACACCCAGACAAAATCCCACTCGTACTGTGTGCAGACAGCTCTTCCAGGTAGTCAAGGCCAGCAATGCATTCAGTCGTGCTCTACCAGAGAAGCCTCTCCCTTCACGCCCTAGTTTCTTGCATCTCCAAAGGGGAAGCTGATCTCCAGAGGTGGCAGCCACATTTTGTTTCATCTCATCTCCTGTGCATGCATCCAACACTGGGCTTCTTCTTGTGCAGAGATTACTTTAGTTGTCTTATTTTTTTTAACACTGCCATGGTCTTAAATTAAACTGAAATTCAGATCTGCTGAAAGTATCTGTTTGCACTTGGCATGTGGAAAAAGAGATCAGCCACCCTGCTCCTATGTTTGTTTTCCCTCCAAGCATCTTTGTAGTTGTGCAGAGAGGAGAGCAGAATGGGTTATGCATCTTTGCTGGACCTAAAACAAGATGCAAGGAGATAAAAAAGATTGGAAATCAATGGATGCCATTTGAAGTTTTTTGTGTGTAGCAACTTCTATTGCTGAACTGCAGGTTTTGTTGTCTCTGCACTCTCCATTTAGTGTTTGAGGTCTTGCTCACCTAACTTTCCTCCTTCCCTTTGCACCTTCTATTCCCTAGGAACAGGCTTCTGAAAGACAAAAATAGCTAAGGGAGCCTTTGACATGATTTTTTTGTTTTACCTCCAGCTGAGGGTTTGTTTTTTTTAATTCAAAACTTTGAAGTTTTCATTTATCAGTCTCTATTTCCTCAGCTATCATTGATTCCAATGAGCTTGGTGTTTTTTCCCATCCCTTAGTTGAAGAGGCTTGTTTTTAGCAAAGAGATCAGTAGGGAGAAGCAGATGGTGGATAAGCAAAGGGACAGCTAGTGCTACAATGCTACAGTGAGGAAGGAAGGCAGAAAACCTGGAGTAGCATGGGAAGTCGTGAAAATGGGGAAAGCTTGAGACAAGACAAAAATAGATGGAGAAAAAACAGAGGGAGAGTGAAGAGAGGGACTGGCTGGGAGAGAGAAATGCAAAAAGAGTGAGATTCTTCAGTGACTGAGAAAAAGAGAAAATGGTAGTCAGCTACTGACAAAGAGAAACGCACTGAGACAGAGCGAGTTGGACGGGAGGTGAGACAGTGGCAGACAGAGAGATGTACAGCTGGGGGAGAGGCACAGCCATCCCTTGTGTAAAGGGAGCCATGAAATAACAACTGCCAGAGGGACAGAAACAGAGGGGTCACATGTAGTAAGGCAGTAATTACTCTGTTTAAGCAGCAAGGCACAGCAGGGTATTTATTGTTTAAGCTGGCCTCATGCCTCCCATGCCCTCAGGTCTGTAGCTATTACACATAAACCAAAAAAACTAGTGCAGTGCCAGGGAGGGCTCTGGCCTGGCTCTGGCTTCATGAATGAGCATGAGTCAGACCGAGAGGAAACACTCTGGCATGGCTTCCCCTGGCGTTCACCAGGACCTTGCTCATCAGCAATCACATTTGCACCCAAAGTGCAGAACTGCCTGCCCTGCCTCCTGAGCCAAAGACGGCACCCCAGGAGCTCCCTGGTGGGGGAAACATGAGCACCCACTGGCATGACCAGGGTTAAGAGAGCCTGTGATTTTCATGGTCTCTTTTTTCTCAAAATCCTTGCATCCAGCATGCAAATAAACCGCTCCAGGTTGAGAGCAGCTTCGACAGGCTGAACAATGTCTCTGTGCTCTCTCTCTCTCGGGACGGCACTGACCAAACCACTTGGGATGACTCCCCCATTGCTGACGCCTCTGTCCAGGAACTGGAAGCCAAAATCTGACAGCTCAGATGCAGTTTGCATCCTGACTGCGGGTGCGTATCAATGGGGGTCATCTGCCTGAGGCAGCCTCAGCAGATCAGCTGTATCTCTGAATTTCCATCCCTCTTTTTCATAAACGACCACTAAGGGTCATCACACTCTCTCACACACAGCCCTGAGTCTGGGCACGGAGCAGCTGTGCAATATACTGCTCCATCCCAGCAGCTGATTAGATTTTCCATTCCAAATCCGCATGTGAACACCAGAAAGAAAGGCAACCATCCCCTGAAAAAAAATCCAGACCTGCTTCAGGTCAAAGCCTTCTGTTTGACCAGTGGTTTTCTTCTTCTCTTTGCTGAACCAGAAGAAGGAATTAATGGTCTGCCTCAACTTGAGATATAATTTAAATCAGATGATTTCATGTTGAAGAAGATCACTTTTTTTTTTCCAAATTACTTACTGAATTTAGCCCAAATTTGTTAACACTTTTTTAATGAACAGAAACAGCATTTTTTTGGATAGATTAATTGCTCTTGAAAAGAACTTGGCTGTGATGCCAATGTATAAAGTAAATTATGAACCATGAGGTAAATTAAGTCATGTAATGTCACAACTACAATATTATACTCCCTAAGTGTTGCAATGCAAGTTGTCATGACTATGCTACCAAACACCAAGCCTTAATTTTACTGCCAAGAAAATGACATATAAACGTGAACAAACCAATAGCTGCACCGTTTCTGCATCACAAAATTTTTGCCTGCTGCCTTTTGAAGGGTACTTTAAAACAACATGAGGTAGGAGACATCTTCAGCTAGATGAATCAACGAGATGTCACCACAGCTTTGAGAGCCTTAGGAAGGCAGGAGCTGGTAACTCATTAGGGCTGTGAGGACAGGGCTGGAGCAGCTAATGCAGGATGAAAACAGAAAGTCAGACAAAGAATCACAGCTCAGGCACAGGAGTTGTTCAATGTGCACACATGGATGGCAGCACACCAATCCCTCCCAGCAGTGTGGTCAGCGCTGCAGGGACCTGTGCCCTCTTCCTCCGCCACCTACAAGAAGACGATGGGCCAGGAGTTGCCCCTGGCAAGAGGAACATCAGGGTGTGTTCGTGGGGGTGTGGGTGTGTAATCTATAGGTCTTTGTTTCCCACTGTGCTAAGCACAAGATGGTAATGCAAGCTGAGAGCTGATGCAGGGGACTGAGTTTTCTTGCATGTCGTGGACACTTATGAAAGGCATAAAATACAACAGCAAGCAGTCAACTGTTACAGTCTCTAGTGACTCTGTCAGAGGGTTTCCTGTCATTTGGCCTCATGTACTCCTTTTCCTACAAGTTTTCTTATTTTGGATGACGTAGTTTGCTATCACCATTACACAGTTTCAAGACAAGTTCCTCCTCACAAACACAAGAAGACCAAAGAAAAGACTGACAGCAACAAGACCCTTCTGGGGCAAGAAGCTTGACTGAACTGTGTAATTTCTGTCCTGCCAGTGAAGAGCAGGGATGGACTGCAATGCAGTCCCTAGTTTAATTCCACAAGTCATTATGTCAGCCCCAGGCTTTAGGGAAACCTCGTGCGATGGCACTCACTGGTACCAGCTGTGCCAGTCTCTCAGTCTAGGAACTATAGGGTTGCTCTGTGTTTGGTGGCATCTTTAAAAATCCTTTTTATCTTCTTTACAAAGTCTCTTGTGTCTTATGGGGAGCACAAGACATGCTCAGTATACTGTTGTGCAAGAATCACGTGGCTCGCTTTTGTAGGCATCCACCAGAATGTTTCCCTGTTTTTAAATACAAGGTGTTTGTTCCCTTCTGTCCTATGTCCACTCATACTTCTTGGGGTGAGAGGGTAAGGATGAAACCACAACTTCAACCTAATTAAATTTTTTTTTTTTAATTTGACAATCCCCTCCTCCTCAATGATTCAATTCATAGAATTCCAATCTTATATGTTTGAAACTCGGAAGAAGGCTTGAGAAATTACAAATTGGGACAAATTTACTTGAAATGGGAAAGAGCAGTAACTCAGAGACCATTGCTGTGGCTCTTTCTCTGCAAGCTGGAGCCAAACATTTCACGACCAGATAGCACGGCCCCTGAATCTCTCGTCCTTTTGCAAGATGGCAATTCCTGTAGTTCATCCCTGTTTTCAGTGAGGCTACCCTGAACACCGAGTTCTCAAATAAAACCTAAAGACCGTGATTTCTGTATCAGCCTGGATCTAGCCACTGATCTTTTAAACTGCTGTAGTTTTCAACTGAGGAAATGAGGTCAAAGAGTTAAGCCACCCCTTAGCAAGATTTACCCTTTCAAAAAACACGCCAGTGTGTTGTGATGCCTGGCACTAATATTTGTATAGGTGGATTAGCTTCTTGAAAAATCATTTTGTTTGCTCCTCTGTTGACCCCTCTCCTTGCTGCAATGTTTCTCAATTAGATCCAGCATAGTAATTGCCTGACACCATTCTCCATATCTGCTCCTGGAAGAAGCAAAGGGAATACTTTGTGGGGAGCACAATAAGGGATCAGGAGATGAGACTAACTGGATGGATTTAGGATTGAGCAGGCATCAAGTATTGCCAGGTATCGGGGTGAGGTTAGAGGCTGGGTAGGGTGAGCTGGGAAGAGATTGTTTGGGCTCCCATGCTGAAGAGAATTTTGATCAATTGGGCTGGCTCCTGTGATATTATCATCTGAGGTGTCTGCTGTTGATTCATAGTGATAACAGTCCAGATAAATGATTGCTTCGGTCCAGGATATTTAATTCTTATGCATTTAGCCACTCCCTTGCTTTCCAAAGAATAAAGAGTCTCTCTCTCAAATTTGCCCGGCACTGGCTGCGAAGGAGAAGGAAGGCATTTGCTCAGTGCCTGATACTGGATCTTGTACAGTCCTACAGGGAGGCAAGCAGAGAGGAAATACAGGCCCTGAATATGTGCTCTTGTATGTCCCTGATGCACCTCCTACCATTGCTAGTGCAGCTGTTGGCTGTCAGTACCCTTGAAAATCATGGCTGTAAAGCAGGGTTTCTCTCCCAGGGATATGGGAAAAAGAAGGGGGTCACCAGAAAGGGAGAAGGCAGAAAACTGAAAGCAGAAGAAAGAGGATCAAAACAACTCCTTTCAGACTTCTTACAGCTTACCCCGTAAGTTTAGGAAGGGGTCTGGGGACAAACCTAAAAGATATTTCACTGCCTTCATCCCAACTCCTTCATACTTGTTCTGATGATTACATAAAATTTTCAACAACTGTAACAGTGCTGGCATGAGAAGACCATGGCCAATCATGTCAATCAAGAGTGTCTCACTGGGCTTCGCCTCTCTGAATCCCCCTATTACCATCATGGACAGGAATCCATTTATTTCTCTTCTCTCAACTCCCCAAACACATTTGATTCCTTTGGGAACAGAAACGTCTTGCTCCAGCAGGAGCCCAGGTCAGCCAAAAGAGCCAAGAAAGCAAGAAAAACCATCTGTTTTATGTTGAGGACTCTTTGGCTCCTTTCTGCCCAGCTCCTGGAGAGGCAGGGGTCTCATTAGAGTGCCTTTGCAACTGCACACCTGTGAGACTTTCTCTGGAACTGAAACAGCAGTTGTTCTAATTAAACAGCACAGAGCAGGCCACCTTAATCACTGGCATGATTTTGTCTTCCTTGAGGAGAGAGGGGAAGAGGAATCAAAACTGATAAGAGAGGGAAGAATGTGAAATGTCCTAAATCCCTAGTTCCTCAATTTAAAGCACTAAGGGATGTCTCTCATCTCTGTAAAGATTAATGTGAGCTTCTGATGGCATGTTTTATTAAATAGTTATATAATAATTGATAGCTGAAAGCAAGGTTTCCAAAAGGCACTAAATGCTCTAACAGGACGAGACCTAGTGGCTTTCAATGGCATTTGTGCCTTCAAGTCACTCAGGTGCACTGGAAAACTTCGCCTCTATTCATTTATTCCAATCAGTGCCTCATTTACTCCATCGGCGTGACCTTGCCAGTCTGTGCGGCAGAAACCAGGGGCAGGGGTGAAAACCGTAAGCCCTCTAAGGCGAGGGTCCATGTTTCCTCAGCCTTGGGTGGAAGTAGGAGGTGCCAGCAGCACACAGCTTGAGCGAGAAATCCATCAGCTGAGGAGCAAGTACCCAGACACCAAGGACACCTAGGAAATAACAGCATGATAATTCCTGTCCTGACTCTCCCAAAGCCTGTAACGGGGAGGCACATCTGTCCCTGAGACAAGGCACGCAAGCAGGCCAGGTAGAAATGCTGCTGGCAAGCTAGAGGGCCAGTGGGCCAAAGCTTAATAAGAAAACAGCAGTGATTTGTCTCCACCACTATTTATGTTTCAAGCACATGACAGGTTGTCAGTGGAAGTGAGTGCTGCTAAATTTACTGCTTCTCAAATCCCCGCCACAGTTGCATACTTGACAAGTCACTTCATTTGAAGGGCTAGGTGTTGGGCTGGACTTTCCTGCCCTGTGCTCTGCTTTAATGAAAACCACAAACAGCTTTCTTTACACCACAAACTGATCCCCTCGGGGGCTATGATATCAGGGTGTGAGTTTAGAGAAGAGGGATATTCCTGGCAAATTCATTTTAAACCCTGATACATGCTGGTCTTGTTCTGGGCCACTTGACTGCAGATGTGTGTCTGACAGGACACACACATGACTGAACTGAGCAAGCAACAGCTTGGTTAAAGCACTGGGCATTCGGAGACAGAGAACATGATAGCCTGGTGAGCACTAGGGAGTACTAGCTGGGTGTGTGGGCGAGAGCTGCCGAGCATCGTAAGGAAAGCAGTGCCAAAAACTGTGGGATGCAAGGGGGAATACAGGTGGGTTGGAGGGTGCCTGGGGATTAGACTCTGCACGTACGTGTGCATGTGTACGGGTGGTGGAAAAACACACGTGGAATAATGGGTGTGGGGCTGGAAGTATGACGGAGCATTAAGGTGAGGGTGTGCAGGGAGGAAGGCTGGCAGGCAGGGGAGAGGGGGCGAGGATGAGCACAGGGGTGTGTCTGTGGTCTTGCATGTGGAGGACTGAAGTACAGAGTATCATTTGCCTCCCAAGTGTTGCATGGTGCCTGCATGCACGCAGCCTCATGCACATCCGTGACACAGCACATTTGGCAGGTGGGAGAAGACCCTTCATTAATGGCTGAAAATCTGTAAAACCTGGTTTCAAACTCTCCTGGAAAGCAGAAGGGGAGTGAGGCTGCCGTTTGATGATGGGGGCCATAAGAAGCCCAAACCTTCCCTTCTTCTCCCTAACTTGTCCTCACTACACTACAGAATCCTTGCTGCAGGGCTCTGGTCTCAGTTGCATGGAAGCTGCTCCCTGCTTTAAGCAGCTGTGCTGCTGGACAGCACCACATCTTCTCAAATGCTCTGACTCCTTTTGGCTGCAGATATCAAGACAAAGCTGTCAGGAATATGGTGTTGTGAAAGATAGCCAAATGTGACAGGGCACATCCTCCTACCTCAACCACTCCCTTCATTTCTTCTCCATGCCATGGAGCTCCTTGCTTTGTCTCGCACATGCTCTTGATCTCATGCACAAGATCCTTTCATTTTGTCCCCTCATGTGCATCTAGTAAATTACACATGTGCATGGGCATATCCTGCAGACAGGATGCATCTGCATGACACATCCTCTTTTTTCCCATCACAGAGGTGCAGGACCACTGCAATTCTCCACCAGCCCTTTAGGAATCCGCTCTGCTTCCTTTTCCAGTGGTGTAGGGCAGAGGCCCTTGTTCTGCCATTGCGCCTCACAGTTTATATGATTAAATGTAGCATCTGCAGCTATATTAGCTGGGCTATT
Source organism: Mystacornis crossleyi (assembly GCA_013400655.1). NCBI lineage: Eukaryota > Metazoa > Chordata > Aves > Passeriformes > Timaliidae > Mystacornis > Mystacornis crossleyi. The sequence goes on along the minus strand of VYZQ01047320.1, from coordinate 299,680 downwards.
AGTGACAAGTGCTATCAATCCTCATACTTCAGTGAATAAACTGATCACCAGCTGCAGACAGAAATCTCCCCTTGTCTCTCATCACCATAACGTACAAACTGCTTTATGTGGGTTTCAGAGGGAGGGAAACAAAGAGAGGTGGAGTTAGAGGCCGACAAATACTTTGGGCTATCTTCTGTTCTTTCTTTGGTTCTCTGCTTTCCAAAGAACACAACAGCTTTTTTTTTTTTTTTTTTTTTTTTTTTAAAGGATCGCTCCTCCAAGGCTGCTCTAAGTTTTACTGGGGGTAAGCGAAAAACACAACAATTGAGCCCTCCCACCTGGCCTCCAAGGACTAAGAATTCATCCACAGTAATCACCTATGCCTCTTGGATTGAGGCCTTCTGACACTTTTACTGGATAATAGCATTTCTTAATAACCAGCATTTCAATCAAATTCCTTTCTATCACCTCTCCAGCATTTATACTCTGAGTATTCTGTATGAGCTAGGACTCAGTAGGGAAAAAAAAAATCCTGCAACTTTGACCATAAGGTATTGAAATAATATTAAAAAAAACAGGTTTTCAAACACCCTCTCTTTAAACACTTATTTCTCAACTGCTCTCAAAACTGCTGTCCTTGTATTTCTAAGTCCAGCATTCCAAAAGGGATGCTGGGTTTGATTAAAACAACTTCCTGGCTTATAGGTTATGTTGATATCCTGGTGGGATTTTATGCCACTAATCTCAGCAGCCTGCAGTCCGCAGATGCAGAACAGTTGAAGGAGGGGAGGAACATCAACTATATTAAAATGGTAAATTCACCTGCAGACTGTATTTTATCACTACTTCAGGAGAAGAAGGTCTTGAAATAATTTTCAGGCAGTATGAGCTTGCATATACAGAGGGATGTAACATGCTGAAAGGAGAGGGGAGAAGAGAGAAGAAAGGAGAATGAAGAACAGGGGAAGAACTGTCAAGACAACAAAAGATTTAAAAAGTAGCATAGAGAAGATAGTTTCTGAGACCCAAGTCTTCAGGAGTAGGACAGAAAAGGAAATAAATAAATAAAGAGACACAGAGCGTGAGATAGAGATGAAAGTTTGATTAAGAAGAAGCGAGGGGATGCAGAGGGTTCAGGCAAACAAGCAGAGCTCTGAGCAAGGTGAATTGCCATGGGAAAGCAGTGGGGAATGCAGTTAGTGTTGGCTGGGAATACAACATACAAGGGGTAACTGAGGCCAGAGTCTTCCAGATGTATTACTGTTCTATTGATCTGTGGTAAACAACTTCACTGCTCACAGGCAATTCACGGCTGTTGGCAGAGTCACTGAGGGCCTCGGACACTTACATGCTGTGTGTACATGCACGGGCATACAGGGAGGAAAAAGGTAGGTTCCCATGACCTTTGGTAGTGAGGGCTTGGGATGGAGTGGGAATGTTTGGGGCTGGCTCCTCCTCCTTACTTTCTGCCTGCTTCGTCTCAATAAAAGCAGATAAAATACACCACATTAACAGCCATCCCACTTCTAGACAAACAAGTGCTCTTATTACTACCTTCTCAAATACAGAGAGGTCCTCTGAAAAATCTGCAATTCATGGCTCAAAAAGACAAAAAGAAGCCATAGTCCCAACCCCTCCCACAATTCCAGCACTGCAGGAGACCTAGAAGATAATCTCCAGCACTTTCCATGTAGCCCTGGAAGAACCCCTATGAATTTATTTTCCTCTTCATCCCCTAGGCTCTTGCTGTGAGCACACCTGGTTTACATGGAGGCCAGTGGGGTTGCCAAGAGGCTCAAAGAGGAAAGAAACAGAGAACCCCTCTAGTCACTTGTCACTGGGGTGATCTGAGACTTTGGTGCCCTCACTCACAAATCTGTTCTGGTGGGAAAAGGACACTGTCCCAGCTGCACCAGCAGAGCTGATGTCACACAGCACAGCCGGGCCTCTGGATGCGGGCATGGGAGGGAGCCCACGGGTTGGAATGCAGCAGGAAGCTGCTGCAAGAGGAGATGGGGATGAAGCCCAGCTGCTGGAGACCACAGGTCTGGCTCCTTACCCAACAGGAGAAATGGCTCTGCTGCTCTTGATCTCCTGAACATGCAGCTTGCCCAAAGAGGCTCTTACCTGCTATATACAATGAGAAGACTGAGGTCTGCTATGAGGGAAAAGAGTTCTGCACTCAGATCTGATAAATTCTTTTGATGATGAGGTTTTTTCTACACCTCTTACCTCTTCCAGCTGGAGGCACTTGTAGGGAGTCATGGGAAAGAGATGGAGAAATGAAAAACTGAGATACTGAGACAGCTATTCAGGTATTTCTTTACTGAATCCCAAAGCCTTCCTGAGCTCTTTCCAAACAGAAATTGGCTGAAGGTGACATATAGCTCTCTGAATTTGAACCTCCTCGGGACATTTGTGCATACTGGTCCTGTCAGCATGCTATGTTAACTCATACATCACTTGTTTAATGATTTAGACCACTTTAGTTTGGGAGCAGATAGTGAATTGAAGGCAGGAAGGTTTGATTCCCTGGCTGTGTTTCTGTACACTCAGTCATCCTCAAAAGTGGTTGATATCTGCACAAGCCTAAAGGCAATCGTGGCTCTTCCAATTGAAAAGAAAAAAAAAAATAAAAAAAAGGAACCAAAAAAAAAAAAAAAAGGAAAAAAAAAGAAAAAAAAAAAGACATTTAGGAGTCCTCAGAGAGACAGAGATGGTTTGGTGCTGGCAGAGAGTATCTAGCACTGCTTAGAATCACAAGGAGGAAAATGGTCTTGCTCCCCTTTCCAGGCAGGAATAACTCTCCCCACCCTCACTGTGGTGCCCATCACCATCCCTGTGCAGGAGGCAATGCCTTAGAGATGAGGCAGGAATGCAAGCTGTCAAGATCCTCACCTGTAGTCTTTGCTCTGCTTTCTGCATGGTAGCTCTGGAGGTACAAGCAGCTTTTATAGGTCCAGGGCCAGAGCCTGGTCTAGGTGACAGATTAAATCTCAGCTTAGTCTTTCTAGGGAATGAGGCTGCAGAAATTCTTACTGATTTTTCTCAGGAGAAATGCAGGCTAAGTTAGATTCAGACTAATAGCTTAACACTTGTTCCTCTCTAAAAGCAGAAAATGCCCAAGGCACTTTTTCTTGGGCTTTTGCACTGAACACAAACCTGTATACAGCACCACACTCTGGGTCCCTTCTGCAGAGAAAAATCATTAAGCAAAATCATATGCGTACACCCAGCAAAAGAGGCAGAAGATGAAAAAAAATTGTGTGCAGAGGGAACAGTCACAGCTGTTTCAATTTATGAGACAAGAAATTGTATTTCAAAGAGAATACAGAAGTTTTCCCCTTTGAGAAAGTTATTAACCAGAATTTGCAATAAACCCCACTCCATTTATATGCCTCTAAACTGAAGGGCCCTAGTAGAGATTATATTGCATTCTGCAGCGCTCTGCTCTGCCAAGAAGAGTGCTCAGCCTCAGACCTTGCCACCCCAGAAGTCTGAATCACCTCTCCCGCTTCGTTACCCATCATAACCCTGCTTCAAGTTTCTCACCCTTTTTTCTCCCTCTTCAGTTCACATACCTCTTTTTGGTTTTTTCAGTTTTTCCTCCTACTCTGTCTCCCTCCTCCTCTTCCACTGTTATTCTCCTTTTATCTTTAAACCTTTTTTTTCTTTCCACCTGTATATATGTCCACAAGACTGAAACCTGACTGTAACTCAGATGAGCTACTGCAATGACAAAAAACATTCACGCAGGAATAGTGTATTGGTGAAACATCTAGGAGAAGAGTTCTCATACTCGCAGCTTTGTTTTGCTTTTATAGCTGTCTGTTACACAGCAATTCCTCTAAGGGGGATGATGCCATATTGCACCACATGGCTGGGAAACACTTCATTCTTTTGCTTCAAAGCTGTAAAGAACTGAACCAGGGGGCGGGGAGCAGAGAAGGTAAAAAAAATACGCTACAGCTGAAGGAATATGCTACAGCAAAAGAGAAATCACTTGGAGGTGTTGGCAGCAAAAAACTTCACTTACAGAAGCTGGGCTGCTGGAGACTTCCTTGAAGATGACCCACTGAAGATGTGTTTGATTTGAACTGGTAAAGGCCTGTGCCTGTTTCTACTTGAGGGCCCTAGGGGAAGGCTCAAGGCTAATTAATTTTTTTTTTTTTTTGCATGTAGTAGCTTTGATTCTTAAAAACACGCAAACAAGAAAGCAGGAAAACAACAGAAGATACCATGGTGGTATAAAAGAGGGAGGCAAACACAGAGAGAGAGAGAAAGTCAATCCAACAATCCCAAGCATACCTGCTCTCAAAAATTGAAAATTTAGTGTGGAACATATATCCATGCTTCACTCCCACTTGCTAACAACTAAGTAAGTAACTTAGGGAGGTGATAGATTATACATGAAGGAAAAACAATAAATCAATCAGCTATATCAATAAAGGACACTTAAAATTCTCTCACTGTTGGAGGACAGACAGTGGCTTGGGTGGACCACTGCCCATTCTTCTGCCAAGGCTGCTCTTAGACAAGTCCTCTGTGTCCTGTTTCTTTCCACTTCTATCTCACAGTGCCTCAACACACATTTTCCATACATCTCTTTGTGTGTGGTCACCTTTATATAACAGAATTTGTATGCAGCAGCCTTGGAATGAAAGCATAGCAAGTATTGCAAAATTGATATTCTCCTCATTAAAAAAAGAAAAATCCTCCTCAAGTTTGACTTGGTAACTACATCTCCCTTTTGGACAATATATACTGTGTCGTACATACAATTGAAGCAATAAATAAGCCATCATGTGAAACAAGAAACATCTTTCTAATAGGGCAGTTGAGTGTTTGCCATGCACTCACTGATTTAAACATCAGCCAAATAGGTAATGATGAAAAGATGAGAAAATTCCTGGTCTCATTCAAGAGCCCAATCAACATAGTAAAAAAATCTTCCACGTCTTTACACAATAACTCTCTGGATACCTCCTGCTGAGGAGTGTCCGAGGCACTCGGGTAGGAAGTATTTGACCCTGCTGCCCAAAACCTCTCTGTTCAGAGAACAAAAGACTTCAGTTTCCAGTATTTGGAGTCTTGTGCTTTTCCTAGCAGGAGTCGTGGTGTGTATTAAGCAAGAGCTCAGTTTTCTACAGCAAGCAATGGTCAGTACCCACACCAGTAAAGGGAGGGTCTAGTCCAGGATGGGAGCAACAGCAAAACCAGCTGCTATGTAGTACTATAAAACCAGCCTTTCCCTGTTTCCATTGTGTGCTCCTGCCTCCACTGGCCAATGAAGCCTCCTTTGTATCCTGACATACCCACTCATATTTCTAAGCCTCTCTGTAGCCCAATCCGAAACCCGGTGTCAAACAGGCTTATGCTGAACCACTCAGGGTTTTGAAGTCGAACAAAAACAAATTGGAAAAAATACAGCATACTAGAGACAGTCTTTACAGTGAGCATTCTGTGAGCCTGGCAGGAAAGTGACTGAGCATCTTACTGATTTGTGCAATACTGCTTCTCTTTCAATTCACCTGCCTTTAAACAACACACTGAACTGTCTCAGGAGACTCCCTGGTTAGGGGTTCATCTCCACGCAGCTCTTCTGTGCATCTCCTTTTAGCAACCAGCCTTTCTTTTCCACTTCTCTCAGTATGAATACCTCTGCAGGGAAAAGCTGTTTTTCTCTGCAATCCCCAATTTAATACTCTGACATGGCATCAACATCTTGCTGCTGTTTCTTCCTGTTAGTAAAGTTCTATCTCTGCCTTTTATGCCCCTTCTTAAGTCATTCAATTTTCCTCTTTTCTCTGCCCTGCTTCACCCTTCGCGGTGGGGTTTGTGTTTTTTCCCTTTCCCTTTCCTCCTCTCCTGGAAACGTGCCAGCAATACAGCAGAAGAGAGCACGTCGAGAAAGGTTAGGCAAACACAACATTATGATCAGAATCAGCAACATATTGCTCATTAAACATTTAAAATCAACAGTTGCTGGCTTGATCTGCCAATATTGTGAGAAATGCCAGTTTCAGCTCAAGGTGCCTCCTGTTTCCAAAATGGCTTTATTTATGATGTGGGAGCTGGTGGCTGTGAGAACAAAACCCTACCTCCAGCGGCCAACAACACCCAAGCTACAGGCAGCTCCACGGAAAGTTCCCCAGCGAGCACCAATCGCTTCTGCCTCCCCAACACCCCCGCTGCTTTCCAGAAACAAATGGATGTGTAAGAGCACAGAAATGTGTTTGCAGGAGATAAATTATTTATCTGAAATTTACTGTTGTGAAGTCAGCGTAATTCTCAAATCCGCAGACATATTTTATGCACTGATAGGACGTTTCAAACAGGGGCATTTGGACTCGTTTCTTCCCTCCTCCTGCAAGTATTAACACAATAATGCCTCACCTGGAAAAGAAAAGAGCTGGTGCTGGAGCTGGAAAAGCAGTAGGATAATAGGCTTGTAGTTTTGTATTGTGTCCCAGGAAAGTTCTGTTTCTTGATAAACGAACTAGCATAACACTCATTTCCCTCCTCCCTCCAACCTCTTGATATTTGCATTTATATTTTTTCTGCCTAGTCTACAAAGTTGATGCCTTTGGTAGTTGGAAAACCAAGCTTTATACCATATGAGGTACAAAGCTGACTACTGTGGGCAAATCCCAGAGCCCTCCAGCTCTGTCAGTGTCCTCCCTCCTGCCCCGCAGCAGTCCCTGCTCTCCAAAACCAGGTCAAAGATACATCACTCCTACACCCATGCACGTGCCCACTGCATATGTACCACTGTCCTCTCTTCTGCTGGCTCCTGGCACATTCTTGCGTCAAGCAAGACCTATAAAATTTTCCATTCTTTCAGGGGCCCCTTGGGTAGTACAGTGTATCTAAAACTATGCCACTGATCCAAACTGAGATTCCTTCTTCACAGAAAATAATTTTTGGGAATTTTTGCCAATTATTCTGAAGGGAACAGAGCTGGATCCTAGGCATCAGTGTGAAGATCTATGCACTCTCAATTGCACTTGTTTGAAGCATGAAAAATAAGATTGTCCTCTGCTAACGCAGGAGTAAAGAGGGCAGTTATAAAGGACACAGTTCACACAGCAGATAATCAGTCCAACATTTCTGACAAGCTCTTGTCCACTGAGCAATAACAAGTCCTGCAGATGTTCACAGGTCCCCTTCACTTTAAATCAGTCAGAATGGAAATAAATATAGCCTGACCACGTCTCTCCCTTTGTTCTGCACGGGTGTATTTAAACAAGTACATGCTCAAAGAGAAGCCAATGGCTTGCTCAAGGCTCTAGTAAATCCAAAAGGCAGCAGTAAAGTCTGCAGTTTTTCAGAATGTGAGCGTTTTTGAGAAATCCGATGGAATGCTTCCAACAATCCACAGTTCCCCGCAGAGAACTCCCCAAAGCTCCTCACTTTAAAATAATTCTGTAAGTAGATGCACTCCCCTGCCTGCCACTTAAGAAATCTCATCACGTACCAGATCCTCCATCAGAGTTGGCCACTCCACAGCACAGAAAAAGTGGGAAGTCATTTTCCCTGAAACATGGTCTAAGCAACTTGAAATGCTGCCACTAGAGTTTTCAGAAGAAAAAGAAAAAATAAGACTCCTTTTGATATAAAAATAGTTACTCACTGTCTTTCTTGCACCTGGCATCCCTTTTGTTTGTTAATCCCAACAAACACCTGATCCTTGGTCAGAAAAAACATGCTGGATTGGCACTGATAGGAGCAAGCCTTCACTGTGGCTTCAAGAGGCTATTTCTGTATGCTGTTTGATATTCAGCAGGAAATATGGAGCCCTTCTTCCCACCCTTTCCCAGCTAATTATCAGTCACTGCTGTTGACAGGATTGCAGGGCCCTGCTCAGGTTGGCCCCAAAGACTGTACTCGCACACTTACATTCTGTGGCAGCAACTGAAGATGAAAAATTGCTGCTGCACTAACGCAGGTACCAGGCAGCCACGGAGATCTCACACTACTGCCCTGCTGTGGCACCATGGATCTGGACAAACCTGGGCCGCACCTGGCCAGTGACCTTCAAAGGGTGAGGCAGGCTGTGGCACACCTACTCACCTTAAACAGAAATGAAACTTTCAATGTTAACTGGTGTACAGAAGTGGCTTTGTGTCGCCCTCCAGTTTTCTGAGCCAGAACTGGATCAGAACAGCCCTCTTACTTCATCAGAGGCATCCAAAGAGACAACGCAGCAGCAGGTTTTGGTAAACAGCCAAGGACTTGACTGACCGAGGACTGTAAAGGAATATACATGGAATCTCCTGGATCTGAAAAATGTACCATTTGCAAAAAACCACCAAAACCTGAAAGAAATCCTGCTGTAATGAAGCACAGATGATCTAAGCTCTAGGTATACCCGATAATTTAAACAGAAACAAAGCAAGTCCAAATTTCTACACACGGTACCATGACCTGAGGACTGAGGAGAGAACAGCCCCTGAGAGAGAGCAGCATTATGATTTTGCTAGAAACGCAACAGTGTCCGAATGGTTTGCTCAACTTGCAGTAGATTTGCATGTTTCGGCAGTCCAATTATTTAATCATTTAATTGTCTGGAATTATTGTCCTAAAATGAGTGCTCAATTAATCTGCCTCTTTTTTAGGCCAGGAAGCTCCCCGAGTCCCCAGGGGTACCTCAGCCTGCAGACCCTCACGGTTCGAGGCGATGCTGCACTGCAGAACAGTATCAGTGTCAGAAATATCTCACAACCTCCTCCCAAGAGGGTTTGCTGAGGACTTGATCCTTCAGGCCACAGGTCTCCGTAATTGCCTTCTTTATCTGAACAAGGTGGAATAGCTGTGAAGGGATAACTTTTTATCGATTTAGTTAAAGTGATGCTACCTGTCCTCTAGTCAGCATTCTCCTATCATTTCAAGAGTGTTGTTTCTTCCAGAACAGAAGTAAAAATCATAATAAGTCAGTCATGTGCACCTCTGTAACAGGGTCAATTTTAAAATTACACCTTTGGTTAAATGGGTGCAACTTGCTCTTGTAGCCAAGCTCCAAGCTCCCTTTTTAAGAATAGGTAGCACACCAGAAGCTATTTTCTTACGAGAAACCCCAGAAATAAGTTTCAAGCCTCAGAGAGAAGGATTAATTTGCTAGTAATGAAAGTGACACACAGGGAAAATGTAAAATCAATCTTGTGTTTAAAGGCAGAACAACACTGGCTCTACTTCCTTTTTTTTTTCTTTCTCCCTCATTTTCCTCTGCTGTCCCCATAGTGGCTTGTTACCACCGAGCATACATTATGCACATTACCCACAAGCCTCTGCTCTGTTTAAATTAAAAAAAGAAACAGCGTTTTAATCAATCTATTTGCACTCTTCTGCCACAACTCACAAAAGCAGTTTGATTTCTTTTCATTGCTCTCAAGAGAGCTGAACACAGATGACTGAAAAAACCGCTGCAAACTAGTAATAATAACAGCAATAGTAGCAATAATAATAGTGACACCCCTCCCAAATAAAAAAAGAAAAAAAGATAAATAATAGAAATAAGAGGCACAGTTAGCCTTGATCAAAAACAAATCAAAACACAGACTATGTTAAAAAATAACAGATGAAACTTAAGCAAAACTCTGACAAGTGATCTGCCTTGTTCTGACCTTGGGCATCCCACCCTCACACCACCAACAGGTGAGAACAATTGCAAAACAACAGAGGGACTCTTCAGTCCTGTGAAAATCAGATTGTCTGTCTGCACTCTTCCTCCAAATCCTGGCAATTCTGCTACGTGCACATTAGGAAATGAAGTTGTTCCTAGGAGTTCAGACCATGTCTTGTGTTTCACAAACACCACGATTCAAACGCAAAATTAAAGATAGCAGAGAAGCGGTTAGCTGGTTTTGCTTGTAATGAATCACAGCCATAATTAATTCTACTGTTCAGATCTGGGGATTGCAAATTCTTTCCTTCTTTCTCCATTAAGACAACAGGAGGAAAAGCAGACCATTGCTTAACAAGGCTATATCATGCTGAGAACTCCTGCTCAGTTTTCTATCCATAAACAATTTTACACGGTGAAAACCTTTTTCTTGCTCTTCCTTCAGCTGATGAGAAAAGAAAAACAACCTTCCCAAGAAGGAACCTTGAAACAGAACCAGGATCTCTTTATTGCTGGACCCCTAATGGGGGGAGACCTTGTAGCCACAGGAACTGGCTCCTCACTGCAGATGCTCCTCTGCCTCCTCTACCACCCCCTAAGGCAGCACCTGTTCTATATCTGAAATACTTCACATGATCTATACACCAGTATGGGGTAGCTAGTGCTAGATGTATGAACATACTTTATTTTTTCAGACTTAAATGTACTCCAAGTCTCACATGTTTTAGATTCCTGGACTTAGTGTTCCAGCAGTAAAGATCCTGCCAACATGGTGATATTTGTCTCTGCTCCAACCCCGATACATAACTTGTCCCTTTTGGCCATATGAAAGACCTCCACAGTACATTAATGCTAAATTATATTCACAGTTTAAACTGAGAAAAAGATTTACTGTTCAAAGATGTAAATCCAGGGACCATATCCAAGATACAAATCTAGATGCTAGTTCAAAATGCAAGCATTTTGGGTTGTCAACACCTTAGGGTTTGGTTTATACTTATCTCCAACCAAAATATTGCCATTTCCCCCTGCAGCTCAAAAGTGGAAGAGAAGGAAAGGTACTGGTTGTCTTCCTAATTGCTTCTTTGTAGCAACCACCTGCATAGGCAGTAATGCTGGTATTTCTCATGGGTTTTAAGAGCATTTTTAGATGCTCTGTATGTACAGAAAGTCACTGTCTCTGGATAACTAACTCCGTAGAGCCATAGAATGGTTAGAGTTGGAAGGTACAAGGGACATTAAAGATCATCTAGTTCCAACCCTCTGCCATGGACAGTGATACTTTCCACTAGACCAGATTTCTTTAAGCCCCACCTGGGTTGGCCCTGAATATTTCCAGAGATGGGGCATCCACAACTTCTCTGAGCAACCTGTTCCAGTGCCTCAAACACTTATACAGTAAAGAATTCCTTCTTTATATCTGATCTAAATGTACCTTCTTTCAGTTTAAAGCCATTCCCCCTTGTCCTAAATGCCCTTGTAAAAATTCCCTTTCCAACTCTCTTCTTGGCTCCCTTTAGGTACTGGGAGGGGCTCTAAGGTCTCCCTGGAGCCTTCTCTTCTTCAGACTGAGCAAGCCAAACATTCTCAGCCTGTCCTCATAGGTCCTTATAGGACCTTTTTAATTATTTACACCCAGGGTGGAGAGTTCATGGCAACTGCCAATATTTCACTGTGCCAAGTGCAAAAAGAAACCTTGCCACCTCTTCCTGTATGCACTAAAATCAGATTGCTTTCCAAGATCCTGACTTTTTTCTGAATATTCTTTGATTTCCATGTCCAAACATTTATTAGAGCAGAGATTCCCGTCATCCTCTGACTCAGGAACTTCATTCCTTTGCCTTTAAAAATCCTCATTATAGGTATAACACTGTAAAAGTGAGACAGTAGAAGAGATTCCCTGTGATTTGCCAATTTTTCCAGGCAAAGGATGCTTTTCTCACATGCCAGAAACACAGGAGTTTCATCAGAGAAGACTCCATCTGCCTCATCCACCACTCCCAGCAGAAACAATCCTGCCACTGGAAATAGGTTTTTTTCGCTGCTGATGCAGAAGGTGAAAGAAAATCTCATTCGCTTTTTGTTCCACTGGGTCTGTGAGGCTGAGAGAAATAGGCAGTTGTTTACACCTGCACGGTAAGAAGGTGGGACTCAAATACAGGGAGATACAGTGCTGCTTCATGAGTGTGCGCTCACATAGTAAAACAGGGATTAATGGATAAAAATCAGACCAGCTACTATTAGGATTTCCAATAAAGCAGAAATCCTTTAGAATCTCCTGAGGAGAGACAGAACCCCCACCTCCCACACAATGTCGGTTTATCACTGACTCACTGCACTGCAGGACAGCCACAGGCCAGCAGACCCCGTTTTCAGCAGCCTTAATCCATCCCAGCGTGCACAACAGGGTGCGGAGGCAGTCAGCAGTTTGCCTGCTCTCCTAGGAGCAGGAAGCAGGCTGGATGCTCCTCTTATCTAGCTCCTGGAAGCTTTGGAAGAAAGGCTTCAGCAGCAAAGAGCTTCAGCTGTCTCCTCAAGATTTCTGAACAGCAGGTAGTTCAAACAGACTGCTCAAGTCTGAAGCAGCTCTGGTGTCAGGGTTGAACAGGAGAAGGAGAAGAAATGCTCTTTAGTGCTTGGACATATGAAGACTTTTGAAATCTACGCAGTATTTTCTCCCCTGCTGGGTTTCATTTCCTAGCAAAGAGCTATCATTACATACATATATAAAAAAAATACCACCTCACATTTTCACCAGCATTCACGATTCTAAATCCCCACGCCTACTGTGCAAATGCTTTCTGGGGGGAGATTTCCCTCCTGAAGCTTTGCTATCTGATCACCTTTGCAAACAGACTGAAGAATGTTCTTTTGATACACAACGCACAGAATGGGCAAAACCCTGCCCAGATGTCACCACTAACATCTGCTACAGCCCTGTTGGTGCAGTGCAGCTGATGGAGCCTTGCTGACATGCTCTGGAAGAGCAGACAAGAACTAGGATTAGGGACAGGAGCCAAAATCTGGGGAGGTTCGGTGTGGAACTTTCTGATGCTCCTGAATCTCTTCTGAGTACTGCAAAAGAGCTCTGTGTGCATGTATTTACATATGCATGCCTGGGTGCTTCTGCCTGTGATGGAGGTCTTGGCTCTACGTAGGAAGGTGAGGAAAATGCCCTCCTTTCCTTCCTCCTCCATCCAGAACATTTTTATTTTCTTTTGCATTTCTTCTAGGTTTCCTTGGTTTGTGAAGCCTGCAGGGCAAGATCCAGAGCTCCTGAGCACAGCAAAGTCCATGGCACTGGGCAGAGTGGCTTGGATGGCTGGTACATCGTACATAATACAGCTCAGTCTCCCACTGCATCAGCCCTCGTTATCTCAATCCTCAGCTTCCTACCGGTTTGGCAGTTCTCCTCCTCTTTCTGTTTACATCTTTGTTTTTCAAGCTGTATCAAAGCATCTGGGGCTTCACCCTTTTCCCTGGGCACCCTGCCCCCAGCTCTGCCAAGAGCCCTAGCAAGCACTAAGGAGACAGAGAATGGAGAAAACCTTGGGTTTCTTTTTTTTTTTTT